>JAUZNI010441764.1:0-10678 GCA_034780235.1 Concholepas concholepas | reverse complement strand
CATTCCCTGTCCCTTTCTTTCTGTAGTCTCCTTACCCTGCAGTCACAAACATGAAGGTGGTGGACATATTCATGCATTCTACACGTTACTCATTCGTTCATTTTTTCATGTCTCAAACTGCATGTTTTCTATGGGGACAGGAAAAGGAAGGCAATGGTGGCACTTTCTGTCATCATTTCCAGATCTGGAGATTTTTTAAAGAATTTTTATTTGTTCATGATTTTACCTACCTCCATTCATGCACCTAACTGCAGCTGTACATCAAAATTTTTGTCTTGTTACACTGATGGTGTTCATCAACTACCTCCCTGCCTTCCTGTAGATAATGGCCTCTGCCCCTTTATGCCAAACATATCTTGTTGGTTGACACTTTTGCTTACTCTGTACAGTGTGCCGTTCGTTCTCACTGGACTTGGAGCAAAAAAAGGTTCACAGTCTTGCTTTCTTTGAACAGTTCTGTTTAGTTCATGTTTTGAACTTTTTGACGTATAAAAGCTGTTTTATCAGTTTGTCAGGCTCAGTCTGTTATGATTTCTCAGCGATGATTGGTCATGTTTTTATCGCTTTTTTTGTTTGTTTGGGCATTACACGAAAACTGTGAATGAAAACTAATGGCAGGGTTGGTGGTACACTTTGTTGATTTAGCTAAGACCATAGAATCACAGGGAAACTTTGCTCTTTGACACAAGTGGGTACACCATCTGTTCTTATGCTCATTTGTTCTTGAGAACACGTGTTAGCACATTCCACACTCTTGGGGCAGCTGTAAGGGGAGTCTACCTAAGGGTTGTAACAATCATTGAGGAAATAGAAGTGGAGGAAAAAAAGTGCAGGTAACCACTTACAACTTCTCAGTCATTTTGAAAATGATTTATCAAAAATTAAGGATTGTAACAAAAGCTTCAAAAAATATTTTTAAAGAAAGAGAGAGAGGGGGAAAAAAAAGTATGGATGCTGCAATGTGAAGAAAGATAGACAATATAGACAGGGGGGTGTTGTGTTGTGTTGTTTTGTTTTGTTGTGTTGTATGGCTTCACTGGCGCTTTTGATGCTCTGCTTTGTGAGCCATACAAGGACAGGATATTATTTTATAACACTGAACAATTCATTCTGACTTCAGAATAATCTGATACACAACAAAAACTTCTCAGGTCTCATGTCAGTATCAGCTTGTTTACAGTTTAGGATTCTCTCCTCTGCTTCCTATTTCTGGCAAAGGAATTATCTGCACTGTTCTGATTAGTGCTCAGGGTTTTCCGTCTGTCGCTGCTCACTGGTCTTTCTGTTGATTTTGTAGACTTTCTGCTCAGTTTTATGTAAGACTTTAAACCAAATTCCCTCCACCAATGTCCAGTCACTGTGACAAGAAGGAATACAAAAATCAACTTTTATCACGTCATTCTGCATGTTCTTTCCTTCCAGAATTGTGTGTATGCAACTGGCTAAACTGGTTGTAAGTTCCTTAATGTTACTGCTGTTATCATGAACGACTGTCGCATGCTGTGGTCTGACGTGTTGTTATGCTGTTTTAACAACTCTGCTGACATGAAAATCGTAAAGATTCCGTTGGGCGTGCTCAAACACATTTTTTATGTTCAGATTCACAATACATCTAATACTTTTTCTAGCTGAGAAACAAAAAGACTGCTGACATCATAATTTACATAGATGGATGGGCGCACATGACTCTAAGGCAAAGGTACATATCACACTCATGCACATGCACTTTAATAATGGTGGTTGGTTAGCACATGCCTGTTGATGTACAAGTTGTCTACAAAGAAAAAGATAGACCTTTTAGAGGGGTTTTGTTTCCTAGATTACAGTGTTTTCCCCATTCAAAATATATATAAAAAGAATCAAGAAATTGAGCAAAAAATCTGTGTAACAATTTGAAAGAAATTGCATTTGTTGAAAAATCTCTTTGTGTATGCCATCTTGCCTTGTTTGTTTTTTTTAATTTATTTTAAAGTGTCTGTATGCATTTTGATTGTTGACACTTGTTTGATTTGTTCACACAGCTTGACCACAGTCATATAATTATACATCTGATTGTGCTTCTCATGGAAAACAGATCAGGCATAGAAATACAGATGGAGTTTGTCTCCTAGTCAAGTGTTCTTCAAGGCGCGAGTTTGTCGTGTAGTCAAGTGTTCTTCAAGGCGCGAGTTTGTCGTGTAGTCAAGTGTTCTTCAAGGCGCGAGTTTGTCTTGTAGTCAAGTGTTCTTCAAGGCGCGAGTTTGTCTTGTAGTCAAGTGTTCTTCAAAACGTCATTTTGCTTATTCCTACTAAGTATCAAGCGTATGTATCTTCAAGGTGTTCTGACTGCTGTGTTGTCTTTCTTCTTCTTTTTTTTTTAATGGTGCTGTTATGATGTGTCAGGTCATATTCATTATTCTGTGATCATCCTAATCAGTGTGGTCCATCAAAACTGCTCAGATTATTACGCTCTAATCTCTGCAACTGTATCAGAAGGCACATAGATTAGATAACTGAAAGTATGTAAGAACATTGACAAAAGTATCGTAACTGAAAGTGTGCTAGAATTTGAACACAATATCAATCCACGTATGTGTTCCATGACTAGATATCTGCCCAGCGTTGATTTAAAGTTTAACTTTTATTCTTGATGTGTTCACTTCACCAGTGAAATGCATTTCTTTGGCGTGCATGTACATAGAGAAGATTATCTTATTTATGTTATAAGAAATTTTAGATTAAGAATAAGGAAAGGAGACGTTCAAATTAATTGGGAGTCTTTTTATTATTTCATTATTCAAGGAGATTTTTCACCCAGGGTTAAACATTTAAAACTGACTCCACTTTCCTGTACGTCCATAAGACGAGAAACTGTAAATCAAGGACACGTGTGTTTCCACACGCAAAGAAATCTTGCGCACATGCTAAAACTGCATCTTCCTTTCAAGGAAGACTAGCTGGTAGCATGGGTGACGCAAACATACCCAGCATGCACCATGCTACCTGGAGAGGGGTGGGCTCCGCCAAGTTCAACACGTCCCTGACCCACTGCCAGAGAAATGAGTGCGGTGCCCCAATGACTCTTTAGAGAGGGAGGTCAAGTCAAATTTCCATTACAGCCAGTTGCACTTATGAACTTTGTGTATATCATTTCCTCAGAGATCTAAATTGTTGTCATTTCCTCAGAGATCTAAATTGTTGTTACAGTTGTTGTATTGTGTTTCTGTTTTTATATTTGCATGACAGCATTAGACTCCAGTTATATGCTGCTGCCAAAGCTGTTTGTAATTATGTATAAATTAACCTGTAGCGCATTGTAGTATTTATGGTGCTAACATCTTTGGTTTTTGTATAAGCTTATTTTTTATAAAGCACTTATGCATGAGCTTTTTATTTGTAACATACCGCATTTCTGTTATGTGATTGATGCAGTTATTCTATTCCTATTTTTGTTTTATATTGCGTTATTGCAGTTCCTGATTGTAAATACAATGTAAAGTAACATCATGTGTAAATCATAAATTGTGTTATAGAGATATAGAAACAGTATGAAGTGTTGTTTCATTTCTAAATTAATTAAGCAAAGTGATTTTTAGACATGGACTTGATGCTTTGTCACAATACTACTGCAGCTGCTGCTGTTGTTTTGCTTCCCGATTCATGTGATGTGAAATCAGAGTACACATTTATGTAACAAACGTGAGTTTAAGTTATTTGCTTGAAAATAAATGATCATTTTAACAACAACAAAAGTTTCAAAGTCATATTCACACAAGTGCATACATACACACGTGCACAACCTCTTGCATAGTTGCACACACTCGAGTGCGCTGCAACACACTCAGATGGTTCCATGAAATCTAGTGGTTTGGAGAAAGGCATTAAGAGTTATGAAAAACATTTTTGTGGCTTTTAAAAATTATATCTACTACATTCCCCTAAGTTAATGGTGCACATGGGCAAAAACAGTCACATATGCAAAAATCTCACCTTCTGGGAACCTCAGAGCTCTAGCCGATGAACAAAAACCTACTAAATAAAAACTTTGTCTTTTTGGACATGAAGTTTTTTCTGTGACATTCCTGTCCACATCAAAGCAGGGAGTTTGTTTTATGGTGCCAGAAGTCATTTGTGCACATGGAAAAATCTAACTACAAAAATTTGGGTCAAATTTTGATAGAGAAGTAAATGTTAAGTGCCAAGTCTTTCAGTTCATATATTCTTGACCTTAATTCAAGCTCAGTAACTGTGACTATCAGTGAAGCTAGTAGTAAATAATCGACTGCTAATAAATACTGATGATGGATATTTAGACTCTTCAAAGTGCTATGCCCTAGCAGAATGAACCCCAAAAAGTTGTGGATTAAATCATGAAAATGATTTTGCAATGTCTGTGTAATATCGTCATGGTGGTTAGATCTGATTCACAAAATGATGGACATTTGATTTGTAAATTGCATAATGAAAAGCCTTTCTGTTCGTGGAATGAAAGGATCTGTCAAGTTTGCTGTGAAAATCCTTCTTTCTCACCCTGCTCATCTTCAAATGCAGAGTACAGACAGTAAAGAAAACGCCTACACACAAAATCTCTTCCAAGGCTGGATGTATAGGTATGCTTCATGAATTCATGGGCGTAGGCTGGGAATGCTCAGAGGAGTTGAAGACTCATGCATGTAGGAGTTATAGTCATGAATGTTTCATTTAACTGCTGTTTCTAATGAATTTACATCTGTGGTTGGTAAAGCTATGTACAGACATTATGATCAATTCTTTCATGAATGTATTCAGTAATGTGATTCAGTGATGTAAGTGTGCAATGTTAAACTGCAAATCAACGGTTTGTCCCAATTTTTGTTGTGTAGAATATTTTGTTGTGAATATTGTACTAATCATGAAGCTTTATGATTTTTAGATGTGGAATGTTGTCTCCACTACCACCACACCTTTTTTAAAAGACCTTTTTTTGTTGTAGTTGTTTTAATCTGTTTTAAATACTTTTTACTGTGTGAAACAAAAGCACTGTTCCAGTAAAATTGATATTTCAGCAGAACGTTGTTTATTGTATTTGAATCAATATGTACTTTTCATTTAATAAAAACACAAGAGACTGCCTGGCCCTGTGTGTCTTCTTTGTTTTTATTTTCTAGCTAAGTAATATTTGCGAACAAACCCTGTTCAACTTAATACTGTAATAACTGTCAGGTTATAAGAACACACCAGTCTGCTGTCCTGCAATGAAGTTTTGACATGATATTTGGTATTTTTGACTATGAATGACTGAAGCATGGGTAATATCCCTAATCTAAAAAACAACAACAAAACCCACCAACTGTAGCAGGAAAATAGTATAACAAAATGCAATCCTAAACAGCCACATGTTTAAAATTAGGTGAAGATCGAAATAAAACTTTATACTAATGATCATTTAATTTGTTATTTGTAAAGTATGTTCGGCCATATGAGCTAAAAATGATCTATGCCAATAAGTCTTGTTTTGTAACTGTGCATGAATGTATACATATGTTGAACAAGAAAAATGATACTGAGTTATTGGTAACATTACCATCATTTTTCTCATCTTCTACCCAGCTAACCCCAAGAGTTGTATTGCAGCTGACTCCTACTATAAAACAAATAGTACCAATAACAAATCCACACAAAGAGAAAGTGTGGTTCAAATATATATCTATATATATATATATTTGTTCCTCAGCTAGAGGTCAAGTTTACCAATGGTGAGATTTTTGTGTATGTGACCGTTTTTGCCCACCATTAAGGTAGCTGCATTCTAATTCCAGGGATGTAGTACAAGTAAACCTAGGCTATATTGATTGAATAGATCTCTTGAGAAATACTTGGGTGGACTGATAATTGGCTTTGGTAAACTTCTTTTCCCTTTTTATTTTATAGCAACAAAGGAAAATACATGTAAAAAGAGAGAGAGAGAGAGAAACAAACAGGACAGGTACTGATGACCCCAATGTTCCCATCCAGAACCATCAGCTCAGCAACACAAACACTGTCATAAAATTAGCACAACAGGTTTAATCCAGTGTGAAGAAAACCAATACACGTACTCGGGCAAGAAGTTGTTCTACACACAACATAAAATAACACACTACACTTTGCATCAATAGAAATCCCATTAGAAATAAGCGTATAATTAACCTCTGACTAAAGTATGTACATCTGGTGAGTCATATTACATCAATAAAAACAATCTGATACAGGAACGCAAATTTAAAATAAATGTTCAACTGAAACAAAAACCAACCAAAGAATGCCCACAATAAGTAAAACTGTGACCATCTCTCAATACCTTCTATCATAGATCCTGTCAGTGTGAATTCTAGTTACTCTTCCCTCACTTCATAGCAAATATAAAATAAACATGCGCTGATGGTAACTTGAAAAAACAAAAATCCCCCAAAAGTTAGCCACCACAGGCAATGATGTAATGTTGCATCTTGCACTGACTGTGAGCGGTTCATATCATGAAAATCGACAGAAAATTTAGTTACATAGAATTCACAGTGACATAGATCCTGCTACATCATAAAAAAAAACACCACGCCATGACAATGAAAGCAAGTTCATTGCAACTCTGCTTATGTTCTCCAGGTATGTAGTGTCTGTGTGACTCCTGAACGGTTTGAACATTTTCTCCGGCTAGATTGTCCACCTTCTTTTTACTAACAAACTTTGTTCTCCTGTTGTGCTATCGTCATTGTTATTGCACTAATCTAAACTACAGTAATTTGGGGAAGGGGAGGAGGTCCCGCTTTTTTTGTGTTTCCTTCCAAATTCTGACGCTGGAGCCACAATGTCGCTGATGGTACAGCTGTACACATCTGAATTTCCCACACCTGCGTTGTCTGGCTTGATCATGGAAACATTCCTCTCCCATTACTCACTCATCAGAACTGACCGACGTGCAAACTGCACCAAAGCCCAAAATATCTATCCATGTCAATGACTTTCCAAGTCACCCAAAGTGCACAAGCGCCAAGAAATTTCAATGACCTCTGCAGTTTTGGCAACAGTTGTAATACTATGGCTGTTATCTCTCTTAGTCTGCCCATTAAGTGCAGGAAAGATTATTTGAGAAAGGTTTGGGATTTTTCACACCAAGACTTTTTTTTTTTTTAATTAACCATTCTCTTGCCAGTCTTGACCCTCACCACTCATTCTCCTCTAACTCTGATCGTCTGAGTTGCACTGACCCAGCTGCTTGCCAAGTCAGCACTACCATTCAATAATGCGCTGCCATTCAGTAACATGTACATGTAAGCTTATGTACAGAAAGCAACAACTACAGGGGAAGGGAACTTTGCTGAATACTAGAAATAATTCAGCTGCTGCCTTGATAGTGAAAAGGATAACACCACGACAATGACCCAGCACATTTCACATCTGATTCTTACACACACTCCATCATCCTACTGCTGATAAATCAGAATTGTTATGTGGGGTAGCGACACCCCCACCTCTCTCCTATAGCCTTCAAGGTCGACTCGGGATAAACAACTATATAGGGCAATGACTCCTGCAGGCATTCCAAGCTGGCTGCTGATAAACTGTTGTTACTGTTGTGGACAATGACTGACTCCACTGTTTTTACTGTCGGCTTTCACAAACACCACTTTCTTTGGTAATCAGTTGACCCACATACTAATCTGTCCTGTGTACTGTGAGAAAACTAATCTGACCTTCCAATACATAATGAGTCGCATTGCACCCAAGGTCAATTTTTAACGATAACGTGCTATCAATTTGCAATAATAAATAAATAAAAACAGATTGAAAATTGGACACTTGTGTGAAACATTTGAAAGTCTGACAATTGTGTGAAAAGTTATTACAAACTGAAATGCTGGACTGCAGGAAGTGACAAAATGATACATTGACGCATGTTGCATTGGAATTGGTCAGGATGACAGGTTGGGTGTTTTAAAACCGGTTTTAAAGCAAAACAAAACAAAATTACACCGTAACACTTCAGGACAAGGTATAAAAAAGCTTATAGTTTTATAATCAATCAAAATCTCAAAATCAACAACCTGACCCCCACCTGCCTGAAATGGCTCCAAGCAGAAAAGAGTGTCAGGTGCCATGCGACTCATTTTGTCATGGAGCGTCGCAAATGTCCTCGATATTTGCTCAGCTGTGGTATTCCTTTTTACAGTGGACTTGCTGATTCATCTGTTTTCTTTACTGATGCTATTGTTTTTAAACTGCTACCACACCTCACTGATAAGCCACATTATGAAGTGTCAAATTATGGGGTGTTTTTTTCTGGTACTATGTTTTATGTCCCGTATGCGATTGATTTCTTATTCACTAGTCAAAGCACGTTACAATTTTCATAGTCCATTTTGATGCTGTTGTGTTAAAAAACATATACATAACAACAACAGTGCAAAGAAAAGAAAAACCAAAGCAAAGAACTACTTCAGTAGCTGTGATGCACATTTCACCAGAAACAAAAACTGTGATGTGCATCTTTGCATCATATCAAGCCCACACAAAACAAAGCATTGTGTACACACACACAAGTAGTCAATACAACATCATCCACTGTTTTCCATTTCCGCCGACCATTTCCACCATCTCAAATGGAGTATTTCAGGAAGTTTTCATTTTGATTTTTCTTCTTAACAGACAATTCGCAGTTCCTAACTAGACACGAGAGTGAATTACACACCATCACACAGGATTTGAGTTTGATCTGGGTTTTGTTTTTTTGTTTGTTCTTTCTACCTTCAAGACAGACAGATGACCACCCAACAATACTTCCTGTTGGCATCTCTCCATAACAATTTACACAACACCACCTCGGACACAAGAATACGGCACCTCATATATTCAAACTTAAGTCATAAAAACAACAAACACGTTAGCAACAGAATTCAATCCAATGCACTCTTAGTAGCTGATCTAAGCATTAAAGAAATCACAAGCAAACAAAAATGTAATCAGGAAAACCCACATGGAAATCCTACATCAACAGAGCAACAACAAAAACCAGCAAACTGCTGATGTTACAGAAGAAAGTACAAGAGAAGATCTCCTTTCCTTCCATTGCGTTTTTATAAGCAAGAACAACAAGCAACAAACCAAACATAATAAAATGTGCTTCAATACATATGATGTCCATCTGAAACACACAGTTCCCGCAGTTTGCTAGCGTGAAGTATTCACGAATCAACTGGAAAAACGAATATCCCGGATTTATTCCAATCTCTTTAAACCCAAAACTAGGATGCTAACTGATCCAGAAGACTCAAGACCATTTACAGGATGTAACCCAAATAACTTGCGTAAAATAATCAAACAAAACAACAAAATAATGCCATTATCAAGAGCTAGCTAAAACAGTACATCGCTCTATATCATATATACATATAAAAAGCACACATCAGAAGAGAACAAACACATCTAAAGAAAGTAAGAAGATACATGCCACAACGAATAAACATGTTTCAGTTTACATCCTTCACAGAAGATCCCAGAAAAGTCATTCTTACTTTTTATGTGACTGTCATAAAACTCCTTGTGAAAAAAAAGGACTAACACTGCAAACTATTATACTGTGTGTGTGTGTGTGTGTGTGTGTGCATGAGTACTTGTCCACATATCTGCATTCTGTAGACCAATATTTGACGCCACTACTCAACAATATTGATACAATAGCTGCTCTGGGAAAACTAAAGGTTACACTTCACTCCTGCTTCAAATAAAAATGATTTCAATACGTATATAGATAAACGAAAAAATTTACAGTATAGCATTCAATGAAAAAATATTCCGAAAATACAAAAATCAATATATTAAAACATTTACACACAAAAAACTGAAAACCTTCCAAACACAAATTTTTTTAAAACAACAAAGAACAAAAACTTACAAAGTTAATATAATACAATACAAATGATTTTTTTTTTTCAAACAACAACAGAAAACCCAGAAATGTTTCCAAACAAAAGAATATCACAAAATCAGTGATGTTATTCTCTCTTCTCAGACAGCTAGATTCTCTCTCAATCTGCCAGTTTAAATGTTGACTGTTGGTGACTGGAGTTCCAATCCTGAACAGACACAACACATTTTCGCCCCCATCTGATTGAAACATCTTGCCTACTGGTCAGTACAGACTCTTCAGGCCAGTCACGCTAGCGGACACTTGCTGCTTGCATAACATTTGTTACTTGTAAAAAAAATAGTTCTGCAATTACTCATTTTAGTAAAAATCTGCAATAAAACAATTCTTTTGAAGAATGTTCAGGCTTGAAAACAACTAGTGACCTAACATAGAGAAGGGGGAATTAGGGGCTAAAATGGGGGGTCAAAAGGCAATGCTCCGTGTGGGGTCGGGAGTCAAATCCCCCACAAAAGACTGCCGCTTTTTGGAAGCTTGAAATGAGCAGCAAGATGTATATACCCCAGCTCATACTAAGCCCGCCTGAAACAAAGAATTTCTAAATCTTTTTTTTTTTAAACGGGCATTAAAATAAAAATTTGTGTTACGACCCTTGAAGCTGAAGTGTTGTATTTCTCAAAAAAATCCATTTTGGAAATAAAATGGAATCTAAAATTAACACATGTGTGAGTCTATTTAATATATCCAGAAGTGAAGAATTGCAACACTCTAAAACTTAAAATACATATTAAAACAAACTCAAAACTCCCAAGTGTGTAT
>JAUZNI010439546.1:0-10686 GCA_034780235.1 Concholepas concholepas | reverse complement strand
TCTACAGATGTTGAAAGGGGGGGGGGGGTCTTGGGGTGGGTCTTTAAAAAAAAAAGAAGTGAAATTTCTGTCGGATTGTTTTTGGGGGTGAAGACTTGTGCATGTCATGACGTGTTTCTTGGCAGTTGTAGACAGCAGTAGTTTGACGAATTTCTCAGCCCTAGATGACAGCGAACTGTCCTGTTTCTCTATGGCTTTTGACAGTGACATGCATGTGACATGTTCAGGACTAAATGTCGAGGGCTGGGAG
Source organism: Concholepas concholepas (assembly GCA_034780235.1). NCBI lineage: Eukaryota > Metazoa > Mollusca > Gastropoda > Neogastropoda > Muricidae > Concholepas > Concholepas concholepas. Next base: position 10,436 of record JAUZNI010439546.1, on the reverse strand, counting down.
GTTTGCATGAGGACGAAAAAGTGGAGGCACAAACAAGACACACTGTAGGGTTATTATTGACTTCAAACTACGGAGAGTTTGTGGAGGCTTGCACGAGGGCAAGAGACCTAGAGACAGGACAGACGCTTCCTATCAAGGCTTTCAATGTAAGGAACTGACGTGGTGAGAGTTGCACGGACGGTTTGATGTTTAGGGAATATGCGTGAAGGTTTGAGAGGAGAATGTTTTTGTCTGATAGACTGGTTGCCAGATCTGAGTGTGTACGGCTGTCGGAGATTGCAGCAGGATGTGGACTGTATTTGGAGGGTGGTTTTGCAGGGGGGGGGGTGTAGAAACTGGAAAGTGTAGTGCTGTCCTTGACTAGAACAGAACGTGCACTGTACTCTGTTTATGCAGTTGGTTAGAAATTATACAGTGTTGTGGGGGGCGTTGTAGAAAGTGAAAATTGTTGCAGAAATTGTACCAAGTCCTAATTCATTGTGGGAGGCTGCAGAAAGTGTACAGGTGTCCTAAATTGTGGCAAGAAGCGTTGAAATGTACAGTTGTCCTGGCTCATTGTGGGAAGGGGGGGGGGAGATGGAAGAAAACGTCTGATTGCCCACTTCAGTGAGGGAAAAGATAGTGGTTCATTGTCTGATAGTGGTACACCCCGGCACTCCCTGTGTCTGGGGTGTGTTGTTTTGTTTCGTCCTTTTTCCTCATTGGTCTTGTGCTGGGCACAGTGGCGGTGTAGGCAAGACCACAGCCGATGTTTAGTCTTGTGCTGGGCTCAGTTGAGGTGTAGGCAAGACCACAGCCGATGTTTAGTCTTGTGCTGGGCTCAGTTGAGGTGTAGGCAAGACCACAGCTGATGTTTAGTCTTGTGCTGGGCTCAGTGGAGGTGTAGGCAAGACCACAGCCGATGTTTAGTCAGCCAGGTCGTTCTTTTTTTCCTTTTCGTGATGTGAGGTGGATAGCCGATTATTCTGTTGGTTATGTGTGTAACAACAGATGGTACGTGACATTTAGAATAGACACAACATTGAAGTGACGTGACATTTAGAATAGACACAATGAACACTAAGTGACGGGATTTGTATGACTGTGGCAGTGCTGTCACTGCCTGTCCAAGCTGGGATGAGATGCTTAACAATCGATGGAGGAAGGAACGGGATAGGAAAAGATTGAAAACAGTCTCACTTGATATATTCTCCTCTCAGCAGATTTTCCATTTGAACTTTCGGTTTGTCAGAAGAATTTCGCTGTGCTTTTTTTCGGGTGGCTGGTGGCTGTGGTGCAGTCTTTCAGCAGGATGGTGGTGTCATGGCAAGGTGCCCACTGGACAGGACACATAGCAGGAATAGGTAGATAGAAAGATACATAGATAGATAGATAGATAGATAGATAGATAGATAGATAGATAGAGAGGGTTAAAAACAACCTGTACCAGTCACTGTTGACATTGGCTGGCTAGATCACCAGTGGTGTTGGAAAGGGATCTGAGGTTGCCATGTTTGGAAGTCACCATGTTGTTGAAGGCCACCATGTTGTTGAAGGCCACCATGTTGTTGAAGGCCACCATGTTGTCAGAAGACAGGTTTGAAGTCACCAAAGGAGAGAGTCTCATCTCCACAACTAGAAAAACACTGATGGAGCTTGAGGGTGGGCAGGCATCTATGTAGAGAGAGGGCTTTCAGTGTGGCCTCCATACTTGATCAGTCAGAGTTGGTGGGGGTAGTGCTATGGAGTGCAGTCAGGTTGGCTGTTGTGCTCTCTGCCTTCCATCATGCCAACCTGCAGCCATGTTTCTTTTTGATTTGCTGTGGATTAGCTCCCCTTCCTTGCTTTCTGTGACTGTTGGAGTCGTTGATGTTTCAATCCGTTATGCTGGGACAGATACGGGGTGTGTCTATTCTTGCCGTTTTTATTGGTCATTTTAGTGTGTGGTTTCTCTTTTTACTGGTGGTTTCGTTCCCCACACCTTGGTTTTGTTGGTTGTTGTTTTGTTGTAGTGTTAACTCACGGTTCGTTCAGTTAGTTTTTGCAGTGAAACGGGATGGTGTGCGTAAAAAAAAAAAAATCATGTCATTTGTGGTTTGCTGTTGATTCAAAATACATTTCGTTTTTTGTTGTTGACGTTTTACAGTGATAATTCCATCGTAAATAGAAGGGGATGAGGATTTTGATTTTTTTTTTTTCTTCCTTGGCTAGAGCTCAGAGGTTCACCAACAGTAAGATTTTGCGTATAAAACTTTGTCCGTCATTAAGGAAGCCGCATTCCGACTTCATGGAGGTTTTTGATGTAAGTTGTTTTTGAAGAATGCGCTTCATGATGGGTGGACTAAAGATTGGAAACTCCTGGGCAAACTACAGAGTGCTCCTTGCTGGCCAACTGAAGAGACAAGTGAAGACACAGTGGGGCCAACACAGCCCAGAGACTGAGGAGGTTGGCAGGGGGCGGTGGTAGCGCTGCCAGAACAGCTGAATGCTCATGTCCAGAATTTGCCAGGTGTTTTTTTTTTTCCCTCTCAAAATGTTGTTGTGTGGTATGAAGTTGGTCCTTCCATCATTGCAGAGCGAGGGTTCGATTCTACACATGACTTCAGCATGTAGATTTGGGTTTGGGTCATGTGACGTTCATCCCTGCCTAAGTCAGCATTGGCTAGGTTTCATCTGCACTTCAGTGGGGGGGGGGGGGGTGTCCAGAAAGGAATGACTGGTCAGCATTGTTGCTGCAGTAAGTGTTATCTATGGAGGGAGGGGGGCAAAAGGTCATGGCCAATGTCACAGCTGCTGGGACATGCAATGCATGGGGAGGGGGAGGGGGGGACAGAAGGTGCTACCGTTAGCATGACCTGGGGGTAGGCAGGTAGGTTGGTAGGTAGGTGGGTGAATGGGTAGAGTTGGCTGCTTTTGAAGGTGTGTTGTCAGAGAGGAGTAAATGGTGGTAGGGGCTGAAAGACGAGGTCCCTCAGTTGGACTGCAGAGCAGATGTACATATTCCTCCCATAACTTGTGTGGCAGAGAGGGCGCTTTCAATATTCATTCAGATGTTGGTTTGTGGTGGATCTTACCCCATGCTAGTTTTGATCACAAGTATCCTTTTTGTCATTTTCAAAACATATCGTGGTAACCAGTGGCATATATATATTGGTTATTTTGACATCTAACATGTTTTTTTTTTGTGGTGGTGTGTTGGAAGTGGTTTTTTGTTTATTTTTGGAGTACACAGGTTTGTTTCTAAGCACTAAGCCTTGGTCATATTGTGTCGTGTGGTGTTTACTCTTGGTGTGGTGTGTGTGGCTGTAAATTCTGGCCATACTGCGTGGTGTGGTGGTATGTTGGTGTGGTGTTTATACTGTTGATGTGGTGTGGTGTTGGTCATGTTTTTTGCAGTTTCCATTTATCATGCTTTGAGTATACATACGTACTTTTCATATTTGTGCCTTCACACAGGAACCTGGAATACATCTGTCACCTTTTTTTGTGAATTTTTTTTAATTGCTGTAGTGATGAGTGGAGAGTGTAGTGTTCATTCAGGGAGTCTCTCACTGTGGGTGGTAGATGTGGTTTGTGTGTGTGTGTGTGTGTGTTGTGGGGTGGCATCATCACAATATTGAAGTAGACCTGAGAATATTAGGTTACAGGAGAGGCTTGCAGACTGGTGAACTATTTTTTTTGTTGTGCTTTACTTTTGTGTGTTTAATTAATCTACATTTTTTTGTTTTTTATATATGACATATTTTTCCTTCTCTTTTCTTTGAAATGGGTGCCAGTGCTTTGTGGTGTACACTTTTGAGAGTGATGCTATCTGTAACTCTGAATTCTATGTCGTTTGTGTACATGTTGCGCATGGCGACTATTTTTATAGCGAAATAAAGGAATGATATTTGTGTGTAAATACCTTTTGGAAGATGATTCTTACGATGTATATATAATACTGGTCAATGTCTTTGTTGTGGTTTACGGAAACTGCCAGTGGGGGTACACGTCGGCCCTTTCATCAAGAAGACGTGTGCTTATCGTTTGTTGTATTTTTTGTTGTGTGGTCCGTGTGAACATCATTATAACGAGCATCAAACAGGAATAGTGTCAGACCAGATGGAATCTTCAGAAACAATTTGGGGAGTGGGAAACTCATTTTTTTGGTTGATAGAATTTTAAAGATTGCCAATTTTAATGTAGGTATCCAGAGCAAAGATACACTCGCAGTCAATGTGGGAATGGGAAACTGCAACATGGGAATGGGAAACTGCAACATGGGAAACAGCAAGATTAGCATGGGAAACATCAGGGAAAGAGCAACATGAAAATGGGAAACATTGGGGAAACAGCAACATGGGAATGGGAAAAATATCAGGGCAAGGGGAAATAAAGCATGGGGAACTCCGAAAGGGTGTGTTGATGGGAAATGGTGTCCTCATCATGTGACGGTGATGCAGGCTGTGGGTTTGGCTGTTGGAGGGATCACGCTGTAGGCTGTCAGTCCTGTGTGTGTCAGTCACCCTGATGTCAATTTTCACTAAATGAGGGTCTGTGAGATGTTTGACATTTGGAGGGAGGATTATCATACCACAGTTCTGTAGTTGGGTGCCTGTACGTGCGTGTGTGTGTGCATGTGTGTTTTTGTGTGCATGCATGTTTTGTGTATGTGTGTCAAAGTGCTTGCCTGTTGCATGCTCTAAGAGGAAGAGGAATAAGAGAGAAAGAGAAACCAGTTTAATTAATTAAGCAGTGTCATTGGGGACAGAGGTCACAGTAGCCATGCAAGTAGCTCTAGGCTCCACACTCTGACTGGGGGGGATTGTGTCGTGAAGCTTTAAGCCAGGCCAACCACAGAGGTCATCACAGTTAGGCCGGGCCATCAGTGATTGGTGGAATAGATTCAACATGTCGTCAGACACCAGCAGTTAGTGAGCAGAAGGTCACAGGAGGGGAAAGCTGGTAGGAAGACATGCAGATCTGCTGTCTGCAGTGCTGGTTTTATTGCCACCATCAGACAGTATGAAGAGAGGGGAGTGGGTTTTTTCCCCAGGGAGATCAGATTGTCAGTTGTTCCCTGTGAGCAACAACAGAGTGGAATAAACACGGACAGCTGATCCCCTGCACATGTAAGTAAGGGCGCACTGATGCGAGAAGTTTGGAAAACATTGTCATGAGGATGGGCATAAAATCCTGCATGCATTTTTCACTTTTATCTCTCTATGGGTGGGAGGGATTTATTTATTGAACATTACATTTTGCCATGGGGAAGGGTAGAAAATTCCTCTATATTGGTGATAGCGTTTTTTGCCATGAACGATGGAACAAAGAGTACATGTTCTAATCCGAAGCCTGTCTTTTTGTATATTAACTCTGAAGCGTGTGTTCTTGTATATTAGTGCAGTAGACCATAATTATAACCCAAAGCCTTCCTTGTGTATGAGTTGTGTAGAATGAAATGGAACTGTAAGCCTTACAGCATAAAAATTCAACCCCATCTGGTAGGGAGAAAAAAAAGCTGTGATCAAGAACCAAAGTTCTGTATGGAGTGTCAGGCCTTCATCAGCAGGATACAGTCTAACTTGTATATCGGTTATTTTTCCCCAAGATGTGGGGGTGGTTTTTATGCTTTGTATATATATACTTGATTAAAATGAATTTAGGAGGAAGAGGTCAAACTGTTTGCCTCTGTTATAGCATGAATATTTTTGTAAATTAAAAAAAAAAATCATTATTTTCTTTTTTTTAGTGGAGTTGCCCATTCTGAGGAAGCTGTGAACTGTTGAATGTAATGATTGACGTGCCTGTTCCGTGGAATTGTCAAAAGCTGTGGTTTGGCGTGGCCGGCCATTGTGGATTGTGTCCTCGTGTTTCTTATAGTCACTGACAGTGCATTCCTTTAAAAGCTCCATCGAATTTCTTCTTCATCTTTTCCCTTTAAAATTGCTGTGTCAAAAATGTCTACAGCAAAGGGGGCTAGGGTGATATAAAAAAAAAGAAGAAAAGGTTTTACAATGGGGACAGGAAGGAATTAGGGGGCTATTTCTTCAAGCATTTGTCATTACTAAGGGCAGCTGTGGTGGGGTGAGAGTGTGTGATGTGCCGTCTTCCCCCAAAGAAATGATGTACATATTGTTGCCACTGTTACTACAGAGTTACTGCTTTACTCATCGTGTGCTGTGGGCACATCCCCCCATGGGTTGTACATAGATGGCCACAGAAGGTAGGAAGGAATCTTTAGATACAGGGGCAAGAAACTGCTTAATTCAATACTAAACTGGCTGTGTAAAATTACTGCAGTATATAAAAACTCACTTATCAAAGTAAGGGACTTTTTCCAGGGTCACTGTTGTGCATGCAGATGTGTGTGTGTGCGCGCGCGCGCGCGTGGGAGACAACTATTGAGGCCATAGACATCTGCCAGTGGTGGAGTAATGTGCGTCGCTTGACATGCTGCACATTTATTATTGGCATCTTTTTGCTTCTTCATCTGGTCAGTCTGACCTGGATTTCATGGAGAGGAAATGGCTGTTGATGGTTGTCATTTGCCGAGTAGTCAAAGTATCTAGTTTGTCCACGTTGTCTTCTATCTGCTTTCATTTTTTTTGGCCACAACATTGTCACCATAACTCTGCACGATTGTTTGTGCGTGTGTGTGTGTGTGTGTGCGTGTGGTGTGTGTGTGTGTGCTCAGTTGTTCTTGCCTTGTCTGGGGACTTTGGCTGTGTATTTTTAATGTATGTGAATGTGACATGTATTTTTAATGTATGTGAATGTGACATGTATTTATGATGTATGTGGCTTGCGTATTATTGTATGTAGTTGATGTATTTTTGCCTTGATGTATGTGGACACGTGGCAGTGTATTTTCAAAGCCTTGATGTATGTAGTTGGTGTATTTTTGCCTTGGCAGCTGAATTGACGGTGTTCACTTTGGGCCGGAGAGGTCGGGGGATGTGCCGACTGTTCCTTTGAGAGTGGGGGCTGCTAGATCTTGCCACCAAGCTTTAACAAGCTTGCTGCACTGAACTGTGTGGAGACAAAGATGTCTGAGTTGACCCTTTCTATACATTACAAGCTGAAGCGGGCAGTCTAGCCTAGTGCACTGCAGCGATCATGTGGGTCAGGGTTAATCAACCCTCCCCCTCCCAGCTGCCTGTTGTATGCTGCAGTTGTGGAACACAGCAGAGGGAACACAGGAGAGGGTGGCTTGTGCTAGATCCTTCCACAAGCTGGAAGTCTGGTCCTGTACTGGACACTGATGTGCAACAGATAAAGGATCAACATCTCTGTCATGACGTGCCACAAAGATCTGTGTCATGGAGTTGCTGAGGAGGGAAGATTTGAACCAGGCGGTTTGAGTAGACCGTGTCTCTCCAGGCCCATAGTGTCACACAAGTGTAAACCCCACCCTGGGTGTGGGCTCCTGTTGTTGTTTCTGAATTAACCCCCACATATTTATGGTCTGTGTGTGTGCGTCTGCGTGTACAAGTATGCGTAGTCTTGGTCTGTATCATACTGCCAGAAAATGGAAAAAGATATACCTATATTATGTATATATATTTTTGGGACTTTTGTGTAAAAATTCAGTATTGTAAAGAAAAAAAGAAATCAGATACGAAATGATGTACTCTATACTTTCAGTGTGCGCTTGGGGGCATTATATTGTGTGGAAGAGTTTACAGAAAATTGTCACTAACCTTGCAATGATAAACCAGTGTGTGTATCGATTTGTGTAGTAGTGTTGCCGTTAATGACTTTGCTCTTGTGAGAACTGCTTCACTTAGAATTGGAGAGTAGTAGCCACCATGTACTTCTTCCTTTCCAGTTTTTGGGTCCATATTTGGACAAAGTAGCTGTTGTGTATTAAGTGAAAACATCTGTACCTTGCTGTGACTCGTATTGTACTGAGATAATTTTGGGCCGTTCTGCTAGGAATGAGGTAATTTGATGCCATCTTGTTAGAAATGAATGAATTTGATCCCTCTGGTAAAGGAGTTAATCTTACTCTTCCCACTAGGCCTGGGTGTGAAGCCATGACTGGCAGGAGGACTAAAGAGAAAGTGGATGTTTTGGTGGAGGAGAGCACAGTGTGTGCAGACATGAACACATTTCACTGTCAGTCATGGTCAGGCAGCTGTCTGAAACATAGCAAGAGATGGCCGTTTTCAGGGTTAGTTTCATTTCAGCAGCACCAAAAGGAGAAACAAAGTGTAGGAATATGCAGGTAGAGGTTTTGTCATTTTTATAAAGCTCCAAACTTTCTACTTTTTAGGAAATCAGAGTAATAAAGTTGTAGCATGTGTTAAGTTGTTTTTTTAATTCCTATAATTTTTGTCTTTTTGCTCCAGCTCAGTGATAAATGTAAGCAGCCTTGATTTGCCAGGTCAATGAACGAGTATTTGGAGAACAGTTTTGAGGTTTGTGAGGAGAGCCTGCCAAAAATGGTGTTCAGGAGGGATTTGCTGGCAGAGCAAACAGTTTTTTGTTTTGCTTTTTGAATATAAATAAAGATTGGCACATATAATCATCTAAATCTGTCTGGATATAGACATGATGAAGGCTGTGTAAATCAATCTGCAGACAGATGTATCAAGACACAGAGAGAGAAATGCCAAGGCATCAGTGCTATGCTAGTTTTATTTCTGTTTCAAGTATTTGTGCTGGAACTGTTGTCAGTGTTAAATCTAGGGACTGTATATATGGTGATCATTATCAAAGAGTGGATGGCAGGATGGCTTTTTTACGGTTGCTGTAGACATGTCTGTGGGCGTTGGGTTACATTAGGTACAGTGTTCCCACCAACAGGTCGGGACAACTTCACTTTGCCGTTAGTTAGTTACTGTGTCTGTCTGCTGTTATGGGGAACCCAGCTGTGGAAACAACAAATAAATGGAAGGTTTCAGGTTAAAGAAAGGTTCAAAACAAAGGCAGGATGATAGGTAATTGACATGTCAGTGAAAATAAAGGCAGGATGATAGGTAATTGTTTGACTTGTCAAAACAAAGGCAGGATGATAGGTAATTGTTTGACTTGTCAAAATAAAGGCAGGATGATAGGTAATTGACATGTCAGTGTACCGATGTGACCAGGACATGACATTGTTGGGACAGTCTGGCCTGTCTGTTTCTGCTTCCCTAGCCCTGGGTCTGAAGTGGAATGCTGATTTAGTGTCCCAGGATTGGGAGATTATTTACAAAACAAAAAAAGCAACAAAAAAAAGCTGGGTTTCCTTTTGGTCTGTTGTGCTGTTGAAGTACAAATACTTCTGGCACTAAATGCATTTGGAAAACAAAAATTTTAAACAGAAAAAGTCTACTCATTTTTAAAAAAAAGCTTGCTTCTTTTCGGATAAATGATGACTCGCATGATTTGTTCACATCATATTTTCTGTAGTCAAAGAAACTCTTTACCTTTGAAGATAACCTGAAAGACTTTCAAAATATTTTGTTCTTTAAAAAAAAAAAATCCAATAAATCTAGAGACCCCCCCCCCCCCCTTTAAATAAAAAAAATAAAAAATGCCAGAGTAGGATTGTGCAGAGTGGTGTTGAGGGCCGGCATGGTGGACTTGCCCTGATCTGTGTGAGTGGATCTAGTCAGCCCAGTGGTATGAATGTCAGCGCTAGTTCTACAGTTGTAACCTTGCTTTTTTAATGAATTCATTAATCTGATTAGGCAGACCATTTTGCTGTCACTTGGCCATTCTTATTCAAGCCACATTTTTATTGGATTTAGCTTCGTTTTTTAAAAAAATCCCTTTTTTATGTCTCGTTGTTTGACTTTTTATCATGTTGGATAATACATGAAAGGATGTGTAGAAGAAAAAAAAGGGTTTAAAAGTACAATCTTTTTACTATTTGGAAAAAAAAACGTTTTGAAGAGAGAGAGCTATGAACTAGCAGTGGATTTAATTAATGGTGAACTTTGTGTCATGGTTGTAGATCCACTTTTGTCTGTTTACATCATTCACTTTTTGGATATTTTAAACTTTGAGCTTGGTGTTGATGGATTGACGTTTTACTGACACTGATTTTGGTGGTTTTGTATCCTTGTGTGCAATAAATACACAGTTTCCCCGTACTACTGGCAACCGAGTTTTACTCCTTCTCCCTTGGTTTTCTTTCTTTCCCATTTAGACTGACGTTTCACAGCTTGCGTTTCCCGTGTGCTATGCTAAGCCTAATGGTCGTTCTAGACTGACTGCATTTGTTGGGAACAATAGGGGAAGATTACAGACAAATATAGATATCCTTGACTTGATCTGTCTGACTTGTACTTATTTCAAGTGTGTGTGAGTGTGTGCGTGTGTGTGTGTGTGTGAGTGAGTGTGTGAGAGTGCACATGCAACCACAGTGGTCTACTCTTTTCATGCTGGGTATGTTCATGCTAGCCATTCAGGTGGATCGGTGGTCTAGAGGTAATGCACCTGCCTAGAAAGTGAAAAGTCCGGGTTTCAAGTGTGTGGTGGTTTGA
>JAUZNI010438436.1:0-10688 GCA_034780235.1 Concholepas concholepas | reverse complement strand
GCAGTATGTGTGTCTATGTGTGTGTGGTCTAGCAGTATGTGTGTCCATGTGTGTGTGGTCTAGCAGTATGTGTGTCCATGTGTGTGTGTGGTCTAGCAGTATACTATCAATGTCAGTCAGTAATCATGGTAAAAAAAAGCACATGATTGTAAGTAAGAAAAATTAAGTACATGTTCTTTTGTAGATAATTTTTTTTTAGACATTAAAGCTGGTAATATCCCTTTTAATGGGTTTAAATTGTTCCCCTTTTGTAAGATGATGGGACGTTCGAATTTAATGTGACTGTATCAGACGTACTGCATCTGCTTTTAGGAGGGGAACAAGGTTTTTACTGAAAATAAAAATGACTGTATGTTCCAGTTGATAGACCACCAGATTTTAACCGCGCCAACCCCCTGCAACTTAAAGAGTATGAATGAATTTGGCGTCAAACAGATTTTGTCTTTTTTGTTTGCTATCAGACCTTGCCAGAGTAGGCTTATATTGTAGTTTTTCAAGAAACGGTGCATCTGCAACATCTGGTAGATGTAACAACCAGATGTGTGGTGCAACAGCTGCAGTGCTGGGGATTGCTGATTCAGTGGCTTAGTTGCTTCCATTGTGCTATTACACGGCTACAATCCAACTGTGTTTTACATTTTAGGTTGTGTGGTTTATATGGCAGTGGCTATATGGTATTTTGTAGCATCCATGCACTTATGAAATTATTAACATTCATATTGAGTATCTTTTGTGTGTAGTCTATTTGAAGAGACACACTTTTCCCTTCTTCAAATAATATTTTCATTGCTTTTTTTGTATGTCACTCCGTACTTCATCGAGGCTGATATAATTGATGTTCATTTACAGATCAGGCAGCTTGGCACGGAAGAACACATCCCATTCTGAGCAGAACGCCTCACAATCCGAGCGATCGTCTGCCTCAGGAAAACCTCGTCATGCCGACCCACCCACTCAGCCCCAGTCTGCCCCCAGTTCTGGCGTCTCCCAGAGTTCAGTGGCTGGCAGTATACTGCCCATTGACTACACTTTGACTCCCAGTGCAGCCAGTCCCTGCCCCCACAGCAAACCAGCGTCAGAAATGGAGGATGAAGGGGAGGGGGCTGAAAATATTGAGGGAGGGGGAGAGACAGTGGTTACTGATGAGCAGCAACAAACCCAGAGACCCAGGAGCAAGTTGAACAGACAAGTGGCATCCCCTGATGTGGAAACACTGCCCTCCAAACCTTCACTCCAACGTCACCCCTCTTCAACGCCCACTACCAAGTTTCAGAATGCCTCAAGTAAGATCTCAGTGCGAAGTGAGCTTTCAGGGGGCAGGTTGGGCAGAAAGAAGCTGCGGAACAGTGTAGACACAGTGTCACTGCCTGGAAGGTCGTCACGGCCAGATTCCCGTGTTCCTGCCACGTCAGCATCATCAGGTATTGGACTTCCAGGAAAATCTGCTGCTGTTGTGGATCGCCTGTCACAAAGCTTTGACCTGGAGCACTCTCCCCTAAGTTCAGGAGACAGTGCTGAGCAGTCATCTATGCGCATGGTGAGGCCTGGTGACCCAAGCTTCCTGAAGGTGAAGCGTGAGTCCATGGCTCCCTACCCCGATGTGGTAGAGTCCTTGTTGCCAGATCCCCAGCAGCCCAAACTGTTCTTGGGCAGCGATGACATGTACGGGGACAGGGCGGGGGGAGAATCCATGTGGGGCGTCAGTCCAAACATGTCCACCAACTCCAGCTCTCAGAGCGGAGAACAGCGTTTGTCTCTGGCAGTCAGCACCTCCCGCCTGCCTCCTGTGGAGGATTGCTCCGACAACGAGCCTGAGCCTGAGCCTGCCCACCTGCAGACAGAGGGTTTTGAAAGCTTGCAGCCCGCTGAGGACAGCCGGCACGAGGTCAGCCTGAGGGACTGCTCAGCCCCAGGCAGTCCTGAGGACGCAGAGAGCCCTACTGACGACAATGACCCGGAGATCTCCTGGTCCAGTATGATGGTGAATGAAAATGAGTGGTCCGGACTGAATAACCTGAACGCCTTGAGCCCCGAAGAAAGTTTTTGTTCCTTCGCTTCAAATGAGCCGGAAAAAACCCCACCAAACAAGCACACAGGCAAGGTGCTCACACATCCCAAAAATTCCCCGGCTGTTGGTGGTGAGGAAGGAGCGTTCAGCAGATGCTCCACCCCAAGTCTGGCCCGCAGCCACAGCACCTCCTCTGTGTACCACGAGTTTTCCTCCGCGGGCGTGTCCCCTTCACCCCCACCCGGCATGAAGACGGGCTCCCGCCTGTCGCGTAACCACAGCTGGGTCAACAGTCCCTTCACCTCCCAGCCCTGGCAGTGGCCGGCAGACAGTTGCTGGCCCTTGGAGTGCCCCAGCGTGGACCCTGCCCCCCCTGTGGAGGAGGACCGCTGTTCCCCCAGAGTGGACCCCAGGGAGCTGGTCATCGAGATGCTGATGGATCAGCTCAAGCGCACCAGCCTCAGGTCTGGCCACTCCTCTCACCTTCACCCCCATGGTGCTTCAGCCCATGTGCGGTCTCCCTCTGTGCCCGATGAAAGATTGTACGGCGTGGAGGCTCAGATCTTGAGGCGTCTTATTTCAGAAGAAACAGCTGCTTTAGCAGCAGGCCGTGCAGACCCAACCATGCCTATCAGCAGGTCTTGCCGAAGTGACATCGACTTGATGCGCCAGGCTCTGGACCTCATAGAGAGGGAGCGCTTCCCTCACCGCTTCAGGCAACGAGCGCCGGACAGTGATTCTCCTGAAATCTATGTCAGCGGTCAGTACCGTCCACCCATCGTTGACCAGGCAAGAGAAACGCCACCACACCCTTCAGCATCTAGGGCTTTGGCGGGAGCTCACCCTCATTCCAGATCACAGATGAATGCATCCCTGAGACAGCCTTCGGTTCCTTCAGCGTCCCGTTCACAACCTCCATCGTCCCAACACAGAAGTGGTCACCATCCTAGCACTGCGCACAGTTCTGCACTGTCACCTGACATGGAGGCAGGGAGCCCAGAAACGGGTTCACGGGAAGGGTTGTACAGGTACTTTGTGCACTCAGACAGCCCCATTCACACTCCGTTGTGGAACACGCCACAGAGCACCCCGGCCACCACCCCTTCCCACCGCCACCTTCTGCACCGCTACCTCACTCAGAATCATGTGCAGGCTGGGCTGAGAGAGCAATGCGCTCCCTCTGCAGAATCTCTCTCCCTGCGCAAACCCCCATCAGGCATCAGAGACCACCTGTCTCCCACTCTGCCTGCAGAACAGATGTCTGGCAATCCCCCCGCCACTCTGCTAGCCCATGGCGAGAGAAGGTCGGGCAGTTTACCTGGCGGTGTTATTGCCCATGCAGGCAGAGCGTCCGATATTGCTCCTGGCAATCCCCAGCCCCGGGATGGCAGGACATCCAGTCTTCACCCCCACAGCACAGCCACCCGCACATCGGGCTTTGTCCCTCATACCCTGATACCGCGCGCAGGCAGGCCAGCAGAGGTGCAGTGCTACACAGAGAAGCTGGAGGTGGTGCCTGCAGACATGGTGGTGACCCCCGATAACCCCGACAGCGGCATGCACAGCGGAACCCAGAGCGCCGCATCACGCAGGCACCCTCTCCAGTCTCTGGATAACTCCCCCTCTCTCTCGCCTACCTCGCTCACTCAGCAGCCCATACACCCCAAGCCCACACCTCAGACGCAGGGGACCGTGGGCTCTGACCGACACAAACACACTATAGCTGCTGGGGGCAGGAGTGGTTCAGGACAGTCTTCTCTACTGACCGTCCATCCTGGCAGTCCCAGACACTCGTCCCGCTCCAGACCCCACAGCCAAGGTCACCGGCATTCAGCAGAGAGAAGCGCTGAACGGAATCGTCAGGCGGCTACGTCAGGACGTGCCCCTGACAGCCAGGCCAGTGCACCAGCAAAATCCATCGACCGTTTGCGCTGAGATGTGAAGCTTACTCGTGTGTAAAGTTGATGATCCCTTTGATTGATGTTGATCTGCATCAAGTTGAACCAGAAAAGAAGAAAAAGAAAAAAAAAAGCATCCCTAAAACAGTCAGCTGTTCCCTTTTGTTACTGGTATATGTTTTTAATCATGTGTGGTCCTGTGTAACATTGGAATGATATGATCACATTTATGACAAAAAGGAATCCACACTATTTATTAATATCTAGGAATCACTAAAAAAAGGAAACTGGATTTGTGCAGGGAAGATGGACAGTGCTCAGTACCTCTCCCTTTTCATCAGGTTTCATTTTAACACAACTGCATATTTTTTAAAACTCAAATCACAACAGTGTGCAATATATGGTGTGAAATTCTATTCATTGCTTCTTATTACAGTACATTGTTCAGTGAACTTTGGATTTATTCAAGTATAGTGGATTTTATATCAAATAAAAAAATATATATATAATTTTTTTTTCTCCAGATTTGGTTATCAAGTATGGCTTTTATTTCATATAATGCATTCAGTTTCAGAAGAGCACACACACACACACGCACACGCACACACACACACATTAAAAATCCCAATTTAAGTTACTAGCTGATCACTGATATAACCCTTCAACAAATGAATTTACAGTGTATTTATGTAAATTTAAGATACATTAACTTTTTCTTTCATCTTTTAACAGTTACATAAAATCTTTGCATCAGCCTTAGTTAAGTGAGACTGAAATCACAGATTCAGATGACTGCAATATTTGTCAGATCATTAGATCACAATATCCACAGCCTTGAAGATACCCAAAGTTCACTGTAATGTGACTGCATTTATGTTTTGCTTTGTGAATTTTTTTTAATGAATTTTCAAAACATTTGGCATATCTACATTTAGTTTTCATGTATTAAAATGAAAAGTGCAATTTCGAAAAATGGCAAAAGTGGTTGTAAACTGTGAAGTTTTGGCACCAAAAAAACGCAACGGGGAAGAAATGTTACAGGGACTATGTAAAAAGGCCTATCGTTTAGGACCATGTCAAATGTCTGTTTCATATCATTCGTATATGGTTATGCATTTTTAATCTCAACGAGTATTTAAACGAAAGATTTTAGAAGGAAAAAAGTACCTGTCAGTTTATCTGTTTCATATCATTCATGTATGATTATAATGTCTATTTAATCGCAACGACAGTTTTTTAAACGAAAGGTTTTAGAAGAAAAAAGTACCTGTCAGTTTATCTGTTTCATATCATTCATGTATGGTTATGTCTTTTGAATCGCAACCACGGTTTTTTTAAACGAAACATTTTAGAAAAAAATAGATAGTTTCTTAAACGAAACATTTTAAGAACAAAATTATTGTATATTGTTATGCCCTAATCGCAACGATAGTTTTTGAAACAAAAATTTTTTAGGAAAAGAGTATCAATGATAATTTTGATTTAGATACCTTAAATTTGAGATACAAATGTGGAAATGTTCAAGCATGTCTGTAAAGTTGCTAGATGGCATCAGTTTTGTGATGCTGTTGCAGTTGTGGTTTAAATTAAAATGACTGCGGGGTTGTGACACTGGTTTATATTGTCTCAGAAAGTGAGTATTGAATACTTTTGTATTTATAAACAAAATCAAACGGCAGGAAGCATAATGCTATATAGACCCAAGAACAGGGCGGTTAGCTGGGTTTTGTTGCTGTGTGTGTGTAAGTGTGTGTGTAAGTGTGTGTGTAAGTGAGTGTGTGTGTGTGTGTGTGTGAGTGAGTGAGTGATGAGCGAGCGAGCGTGTGAGTGAGTGAGTGAGTGAGTGTGTGTGTGTGTGTGTTGGTGTGTGTGAGTGTGTGTTGGTGTGTGAGTGTGTGTGTGTGTTTATGGTGAAGGCCAAAAAGCGCTGGGGTAGTTTAACATACAATTATTTTGTCATTTAAAAAAAAAAAAGACAAAAGACAAGATGAACGAATTAGCATTTCCTTTTTTTTTATTTTTTTTTTTTATTGTTCTCGATTTTGTTGAGAGGTATATCTTTGGCCTGAAATTCAAGACAATCTTTGATTTGAGTCACATGTATGTGAATGAATTGTAAATCATCTATGTAAACCCTTCAGTTCTTTGAAAGGTGTGAGGTTTCTCCCTCATGTTGTTTCATTTACATTCTTCTTTATGTTGGTCCCCTGGTTTGCTTTGGTAGTTTGGTTTATTCGTTTTTATACTGGATTAATGTGATGAAGATTTTGTTGTTGTTTTTTTGGTTTGATTAGTAGATTGTTTCTGCTATGAACTTTTTTTTCAGTCTCTGAGCTTTTTGGTTATTGATAGATCTATGTGTTTTATTTTTGTTTTTATTTTTTGGTCTCAGTGGTTGTGTCATTTTTTTACTGTCTCAAATTTGACAAGACGCTGCTTTTTGGAATTTAAGGATCTGAAAGAACTGTTTTGTTGAATCTATCATTTGAAAAGAAAGTCTTATGAAAAATTATTGTTTCTTTGCTCGTTTTAAAGCATCAATGCTTCTGTTTCTAAATGGCCAGTTTACTTCAAATGAATATTGTTTGACTTGCTGTTCTTTTTGTGTTCTGCAAATTGCCCGGTGCTTGTACATAGTGTGCAGTAAACAGCTTGACATTTTATACATGCGTAATGACTGACATAGAGATGCTTGTCACGTGTAATGACTGACATAGATATGCTTGTCACGTGTAATGACTGACATAGAGATGCTTGTCACGTGTAATGACTGACATAGAGATGCTTGTCATGTGTAATGACTGACAGAGATGCTGACTGACATAGAGATGCTTGACATGTGTAATGACTGACGTAGAGATGCTGGACATGTGTAATGACTGACATAGAGATGCTGGACATGTGTAATGACTGACAGAAATGCTGACTGACATAGAGATGCTTGTCATGTGTAATGACTGACAGAGATGCTGACTGACAGAGATGCTTGTCATGTGTAATGACTGACAGAGAGATGCTTGACATGTGTAATGACTGACAGAGAGATGCTTGTCATGTGTAATGACTGACAGAGAGATGCTGACTGACAGAGAGATGCTGGACATGTGTAATGACTGACAAAGATATCAAAATTTGGTGCAATTTTTTTTTTCATTCATGGATTGTACCTGTAACGTCTTATCCACAAATACCTCCTCATCACATTTAAACAGATGTGAAGCTCTGATGAGGCTATTTGTTTTGCTCATCTCTCATGCCTTTGGCTTGTGTTTTTGTGAGTGCATATATAGATCATACCAGAAGCTGAATGTCCAGCCATTTCAGAGACAATAGTTTGCTGCTTGCCAGAATAAAACTGCCTGTTCAAAATTAGATTAAACTTTCTCTAAGAAACAAAAATTCCAGTGCTGCTTGGTCTCAAAGATCCACTACAGTGAAAATCTAATGGCAAGGTATAATACCAAAAGTTACCATAACATGCACCCATGCACTTTGGGTTTTTTTTCTATACAGTATGGACTGTACATAGCTTTTGAGCCCATTTTGCTCAGGGTCGAGTCCTGAAATGTTTTTCATGTGCATTTGATTGTTTAGAAAATGATTATGAGATGAGAGGTACTGGTGGTATTACATTCGTTGCTGAGTTTTTTTGTCAGAAGAATTCTGACTTGAAATGCTATGTTTAGACTGATCTGTGTATCAGTTCATCATTGAAACAACAGTGTTTCAGTTGTTGTGTTGGTGTGCATGTGTGTGTGTGTGTAATCTTACTGTGAACTTGTTTGTTCACAAAAAAGTTTATCCTTGCACTAGTTGCAGGATTGTACATGAAGCACTTTGTTATTCAAGTGAAACAGACTGGTCAGAATCTCAAGTGAGATGTTACTGAGCTGTAAGTACATTTTTTTCTGTCGTATCATAGGCCTACAGAGGTCAAAAGATGTATAGATCTGTTATCCATCTACATAGATCTTATGGTGCTGTTCATGTCATGTCATATCATACATCTATAGTATAGACACATGGATGAATGATGACAGTTGTGGTTTGGACGGACAGACACAGAAACTGGCAGGCAGTGGATTGTGTTGTCTGCTCGTCACAGAGATGAAACATATTCATTGTTGTGAGGAATCAGTGACATTGATAATCATGTTTGTTTTCATCCAGAGGCGATGTGTGTGTTGGTGAATGTATGCATGCGTATGTCATAAAGTAAATGCACATGTTTGTGTGTTGGTGAATGTATGCATGCGTATGTCAGAAAGTAAATGCACATGTTTGTGTGTTGGTGAATGTATGCATGCGTATGTCATAAAGTAAATGCACATATTTGTGTGTGTGTAATGTAAATTTAATCTGTGTTCAAATCAACTTTAAAGCAGTATTCGTTACTTTCTTTAGTCCACTGCAAACTGTGCTGCCTACAGCGAAATCAAAATGTATTTACTTTCACAAAGTATTCAAGAGTTTTGACAGCATTATTTTTCTTGCTCAGTAACATTCTTTTTGTCACAGACTTATCTATTGATAAGCCAGATGCCACAAACAGAAAACACATTCCCAGGTAAAATCCCACCACAGTTTGATTTGCATGTTTGCACTCTTACTAAAATTGAAACCTCATGGAATTAATTTCGAGATTTACTAATCAGTATAATTATAAATGACCACAATCCAGGCATTTTGTGATTTCTATGTCTGTCTGTCATTCTGCTATCTTTCATGTTTGTCTGATTTATTCAACTGAATTTTAAAAAAAACAGCCTATTGTCTGCTATGTTATTGTTAGCACTGTCTATCATTCTGTTATCTTTCTTGTTTGTCTGATTTATTCAACTGAAAATATACCTATTGTCTGCCATGTTATTGTTAGCACTGTCTGTCATTCTGTTATCTTTCTTTTTTGTCTGATTTATTCAACTGAAAATATATCTATTGTCTATTATGTTAGTACTGTCTGTCATTCTGCTATGTTTCATGTGCTCGTCTGGTTTATTCTACTGAATTTTGTCTCAAAATATGCCTTTTGTCTACTTATTTATGTTAGCACTGTCTGTCATTCTGCTATGTTTGATCTATTGGATTGAATGTTTACCCAACATATATGTACTGATGTGTTTGACAAGTCAGCAACGTTACTGTTTCTTCCCTGCGGCTGTTGTATGGTTGAGGGTTGTGTTGTCGACACTCTGACTCAGGACAAGTGAATTGCTCCATGACATTCTTTTTTCTCTGCGTGTTCTTTTAGGAATATATTGATGATTTGTTATGATGTTGGTATTAGCTTTGTTTGTATATATTTTCATTGTAAAAAATGAGATGACATTACCAAACTCCAGGGCCCTGTTGTAGCCCTGTGATTGTACATATTGAATTAAGTTTGTTGGTGGTCGTGCACGTGACATGACCATCACCAACTAGGAGCACTGGTGTTTGTTTTGTTTTGATCAAAGCAGCACTCAAACGAGCCCTCTTGGTGAAAGGAGTAGTCGAGTAGAGTAGCAGTGTTGTGCCCAATTCTCTTTTCTTTTTTTTTCCCAAAGCTTTTTCCCCCTTCCAGCCCTAATTTGACTGTATCAGGGCAGGATTACAATCAGTCAGTGCCGGTGTTAACATTCAGACTTCAGCAATCAGTCAGTATTTGTCAGTTCAGAAAAGGCATGACCTATCATTCCAAATCCTCTGCTGTTTAAAGCAAAGGCAAGGTAGCTATTTTTCACCTTCACCTATCCCGTGGCCTGGTCAACTGTTGGGGAACCGCTGAAGATTTTGCAACCAGCTTTTACTTTGAAACGGATATTGTGTCCTATGAATTAATAGGAAAATCTTTAGTTTGAAATGTCAATAGCAAAAATATGTTTATATCTTTTTTATTTAGTGGTCAGTTCTTTTTTTTTTCTTCTTCGTTCCTCGGCTAGATCTCTGAGGTTCACCAGTGGTAAGATTTTTGTGTATGCGACCGTCCCCACCATTTAGATAGCCGCATTCGGACTTCAGGGATATTTCTTATAAGAACTCTGAATTTTATTTTCTTACCTCTGTTCATATACATGTATGTGTGTATAGGTAAATGATTTGTAAACGAATGTTTTGTTTAAAATTCCTTCATATCTGTATGTGACAGAGAACCATTGTGTAATCATAGGTGTTTACTTTTTAAATGAATGGTTATAGCTGCTGTATTTACTTTTCCTTCCACTACAAATCAATTGTGAACTTTGTGTAAAAGATAAAAGAATTATAGGATTTCCTTGTACAGTATTGCTGAAAATTTGCTTGTCTCCAAAACGGTTTATCAATCAGGACTTGAAAGGGGGGTTTCGGTTAGTTTTCGTTTTTATGCCAGGCAAAATTTTGTGTGTTAAGGAAATCTTAGAGCAAATGTTTTTGATGTACAATAATGATGTGATTGAAATGAACCCCATGCTCAGTTGTCTGCGTTTATGATTTCATGATTTTTCTCAGGTTTCTCATCCATTATTTGACACTGTCTTTTGGTAAGCTGTCTTGTCTACTTATTGCTGTTTTCCTACTGCTCCTTTTTGCAAAGGGATATGTATGTAACTGCAATGTGCTATAATCTGTGCATGGGTTTTCCAGGCACCTAGTCAGTGCGTCAATCATTCAGTTCAGTACGTTTTGATATTTTTTCTCTTTTTTTGCAAGTAAATTGCAATGGACCCAAAAATGAACAGTGTTTTTATTTTGAAAGTTTGAGGAGTTTTCGTTTTAATGTGTGTGTGTGTGTGACTGTGTGTGTGGGTGGGGGGGGGGGGGGG
>JAUZNI010436215.1:0-10695 GCA_034780235.1 Concholepas concholepas | reverse complement strand
TTGCAGCAGCAGGCTCAGTGTTGCTGGCTGAATTGACATTGGCCAGTGCTAATTTGAAGCAGGGTGGGATCAAACAACCTTTAACATTAACCCTGATGGCGCTGAATTTACAGCAGTGGGCTAAGTGTTGCTGGCTATTCGAATTAACACTGGCCAGTTTTGTTTTGAAGTAGGGATGGATTAAACAACCTGTAACATTAATGTGTAAAACTAAACTAAGTTGGGTTTTTTTTTTGTTTTTTGTTTCTTTTATTGCTGCCTCATTATCTGTGCTCTGAAGTGATGGTCATGTTGCTGGCTGTTTTGGCCTGTTGCGCCCACCGATGAGTTAAAAAACCAGAATCACAGCTAAAAACCGGAAAAAAAAATCTATGTGGGAAAAAGGAAAGGTTGGCAGCTATGTATTACGGATGACCAAGAAAAAATTGTTTCAATACATATGGAGAGTAACTTCACCCTCTTCATTGAGCTTAAACCCTTCCAGAGATGATGGTTTTGAGGAATCCCTTTTACATCCCACTTTTGGTGGATGTTGGTACATGAAGTCAGGGGAAAAAGGCCACAAAAAGAGTCCAACAGACAGACCTGCATATCTGATTCCATTCTCTTTTTTTTGCCAGAGAGACTTCAATCACTTCTTACTTCTTGTAAGAAACGTTCTTGGAATTTAATGCTAATTTATCTGTCTGATGTACTTGAATTCCTTATGTTTTTGACACAAAATGTTTGTATGCGTAGTCTTACCTGATCTGGACACCAGTTCGATGTCGTTGCCCTGGATCAGGAACTCGTCCTTGTTGCTGGAAGCAGTGCAGGTCACTCCAGTCAACATCTCCACACGACGGGTGAACTTCTCCCCCAAGAAGTTGCGCACCTCCACAACTGTGCCACCTTCTGTGATCACAACGTTGATGGGGAAATGGGCGTACACAGCCTTCATCTTGTACATGAAGCCCTGTCAACACAAGAATGCAATACTTTCAGGTCATTACACACAACTTTCAATGTTTCTTAACAAGCATTTAGATTATTGGTCTATTTCTCACATAATCAGATGATAGAGGTTTTACATTGTAGTAACCTGTCTGTTCATTATATACATGGGCCGTTGTGCCCAAGGCTCAGGCGTTTTGGGACACTGTGCCCACCGAAGGGTTAAAGTACAGACACAAAAACTTTGGCTAAAAACTGATGCGACTTTGTTGACTGAATGCAGGAAGAAAACATCTGCCATTTTGGATAAAAGTCACGTGACCATTCACATCTGTCATCTTGGATAAAAATCACATCACCAATCAGCTATTTTTTTATGGCAAGCCAACCAAAGACTTCGAATCAGCTCTATGCTGTCAGTAAATGCCTCTCGGATTCCTTCGGATTTGCTCCTTGTTTCTGTGAGTGGAATTATCCATAGGAAATTTTTTGTCAGAAAGTACTAAGTAGGTTGGTAAATGACCTTCACATTGGTACCATGGAAGTGGGGGTTATGAAACTGGCCGACAAGCACGACGATCTCAAAACTGATGCTGTTTTCATGATTTTTGGCCACAATGGCACAATTTCACACACAACGCATCAGAAAACGATTTGACTTGCAATGAAAGCAGTCAAAGCGAACAAAATGGGTGACAGAAATGTAAAGATGACACATTAGTTGACCAATTCCCTCCCTTGGGCACTTTGTCGTCTGCTACTCGTCGTTTCATCCACATGCTCGCACGCATTTGAACCTTATTTTTTTCACACAAAAATGTATTTTTAGTTTATCACCTCCCTGATGAGAACACTTTTGAAAGACAAGCCTTGATTTTCGAGGAGGTTTTCATCAAAGGCAGTCATTTTCAAATGGATTCAAGGCCTTGAAAAGGGGGTGTAAAAATTCAAGGAGTTTCAAGAAGCAGGCAAACCCAGTGTGAAGTCAATTTCGCTTAATTGTCCTGATGTGTTTGCTGAACAGCAGAGATTAAGAAAAAGAACAACCCCTCAACCCCAAAACACCACCAAATCATACTTTCTTATATGAATAGCACATCATTGCATATCGTTTCATTTTAGCAACATGAATGGCTTACTAGTGCATGATCTATCACTGAAATAGGAAAACAGAAAATACAAGACTGCAACGATACATACATCTTTTACAAAGCAACCTAGTTTAATTTTTACACAACTCACCAGAGTCACCCCTTTCTGCATGTTTTCCACGTGGGAGCAAACTGTGTTGATGGCGGCCAGCTCACTGCGGTTGCCAAACCATTTCTCCACTTTCAGTATGTCTTTAGCAGTCATCTGCATGTCTACTGGCAGGTGACGGAAGCTGCGAGACAGGGTACCGCGGGGTCCTGTCACCCTCACCTTGCGTGACTTGACAGAAAATGAAACTGAAACCAAACATAAACCACAAAACTCAAATCACATGTACACTTCAAATATTTTTTTTAAAAACCCAGTTTCTATTCCTTTAAACAACACATAACAGAAAACAAAATGAAATCATTACTTGAGATAAAATGCAAGGTTTGACAGAAAACTGTCCAACCACAAACTCAAAGGAATCACAAAAGCAATTCAACTGTACCAAACACTTTTTTTTTTGTTAGCTAAAACTACCAGATTCACCAATCAGGCATGGGATTGTGCAATTGATCATTTTCGGGTAGGAAAAAGGTACATTAAGATAGGTTGCTGGTTTTTTCCCCTCTAAATTCATTAATTAAGCAAAGACACACAGGCTACACAGAGAGAGAGAGAGAGAGAGAGAGAGAGAGAGAGAGAGAGAGAGAGAGAGAGAGAGAGAGGCAGGCACACATGCACTCTGCATACGCACACATTGTATGAATGTGTGTACTCACATCTGTCTCGAGCAAAGGAATGATAAAAAAAGGAAAGAAAAAAAAAGAAGTATGAAACTTACATACAACACACGGATTGACCAATTTGATCATAGTTATATTCTCATTAGGCCTAACCTATATAGACTGAAGAAAACAAGAAGAAAACCATAACAACTTACCACCATCTTTGGCCTTCACGGTCTGGGACGAATTGATGACCTTCATCTTGTCTGCAAGACAAAAACAAAAATAATCAGGCTACATAAATGTTAATTTTAATAAAATTTTGGACGATATAGGGCCTAAGATTTTTTTCTACTTTGTTGGTTCTGGCAGTCTGCACAATGGATAAAATTATTTTTGACACGCCCCACTTTTCTGCCCTGCTAATCATAATTTGTGCTCATATACATGTTAAAACAAGATGATAAAAATAACATTTCTACAGAGCTAAATCAGCGCTAATACACGGGAATTATGATTTCTGATCTGCGCCCCCCCCCCCCCCCCCACTTCACTTTTCAGTCTTTGTTGAGATGACATTAAGTAACCACTGAACCAGTGAGTTATGTTGTCGGTGCACAGGACTCGTTTTGTTATTTAAAGGATCCCCTGCCCCGCCATTTTTATAAAACTCATAAATTTTCTGTATAGACTGTAAATAAATTGTGGTAGTATACAGGTTATTAGAAAATAAACATAAAAAAGATGAACCATTGGTTTTTGTTCCATATCAAATGTGGGAATTTTGCTTTGCGAATGAAATTAAACATTCCCTCCACATCAATACTGCATACATGGACCACACTGAATGAATATTAAAATCAAACATGGCCACAGAAAAAGGCTGCATAGGTCTATTGGTTTTAGTCGAGTTACTACGAAAACTAAAAAGTATACTTTTAAAAATAAAAGCCGTGCTTTGATCTGTTGTAAAATAACCAATTATTAATATTGTTACCTCAATAAAAAATCAATATTCCGACCAGATTGAGCAGTGTTGAGTGGGGGTGTAAATTCATAAAAAAAACAGTAATGCAATTTTGTTGGCTGGCCCCTCATCTTTTCTGCCTTTTATTGTTTTAATTTTTTTTTTAAAGAAAAAAAAGCTTGTCTAATTCTTTCTCTTTAGAACAACCCCCCAACAAAATTTAACCGGATTGACAAGGCGAACACACAATGAACGAAAACAATAAAAATCAATAAAACGAAAAGAAAAAAAGAGCTGGTGCAATGGTGACCATGTTTGAGGAGACAAACTAATAGTTCTTCTTCTTCTTCCAGGGTTGCGACCGCAATCAACCAGTTGATTATTCTGTCACTTTTTGGAGGAGGTCGGAAATTCTGTCACTTTATGGAGGAGGTCGGAAGCACAAACAAAATTAAAAAAAAACACCCAACGAACTATTCAGTGAGTCTGGTTGTGGCCTCCACGACGCTCTATGGCAGGTTGTTCCAGTCTCCGATTGTTCTTGGTAAGGGCTGTTGCTAATAAGTGATATTGTGCATCTTGGTTGTACATATTGGTAGATCTATGTAGCTTCTCCTCTGTCGGGTTACAGGCGTCTCTAGCTTTTGTCTAATACTGTTCATGCATACCATTTCATGTTGAATTTAGTATAGCATGGTGAGACGAGCAGTCCGTCTTCTGTCCTGGAGGGAGGGCCATTGCAATGAGACACTGGAAGTGTATAGTTCAATCAGTTCAGCATAGACAGGCGAATATCAAATCAAGCCAAATGAACTTAAGGTATCTATAGATCTGTGACTAATATCCCGAATGTAGGGAATCACTTCGTTCAGTATCACAAGGTAGGCCTGACAAATTTCTTTGCACAACGGAATTTGACAGCTTCAGGAAAGGTTTAGTCGCACACATCCTACTTTGCCCTGCAACCGATAGGCCTACATTTTTTTCATGAACGAATTAACCATTCACAAACCTTTTACACTGTTATCATTATCATTAGTGTTAACTTTAACTGACTACTCTTAGTAAGCTAATAGGCCTAGCATAAGAACCGAGGTTTGGCTTCCTAAATATAACCATGTCGACATAACAAAAGGACAAGTATGCGAATTTACTTGCATGAAAATCATACCTCAAGTGCAATAACACGTGCTGTAAGTATTCCTAAAAAATTAAAACCGGAGCACCGTTGGTTCTTTCCAAAGCGACTACTCGGATGACAATGAAAACAGTAAGATTTTCATAAGATATTTCGATCAACACAAGTTTTCTACACTCACCGTCGTGTATCCGTCTGGAAAAGGAAGTGCGAGTCTCAAACCGGAAGTACCAGAAGGGAAATCACTCTCTGTAATTTCGATACCAAAAAGTTCTGCAGTTGAAACGTTGAGGTGTGTTTCAGATCAGGTTAGCAGTTTTACAGAGTTACTGCTTCTGTTTGAACTAAAATCAATAGGTGAAAATATGAGCCCGGTGTTTTGACTGAAAAAACACCGAACTGATCTCTGTCTTCAGTGAAACGTGTTTGTCTTTCATTGTCAACGTCATCAAGTAAAATGTCGTCTGCTAGATGTTATGTTATAAACTTATAATCCCATCTTTTAGAGACCTTAGCTGACTCTACTAGTACTAGAAAACAGGAACAGCTGATGACCAGCTTAAGTTGTAGAAGTAAGCTTTGTGCTGTTCTGGTTTTTTCATGAAAATAATAATGGTACTTCAGCAATGACTCAGAAAAGTGTAAAGTTTCTACAGTAGGTCTAATTATGTAGGCACAGGGCCTAATAAATATCGAGAGAGAGAGAGAGAAAGAGAGAGAGAGAGAGATATTTTAAGTTGATGCAAACAGTTCTAGCTTTAGTTGTCTGAATCAAAAGTTATGAATTAAAAAAAAAAAGCAAATTGTCTGTTTTACTTAGTGTAGTGAGTTTAAAAGAAAGTTGTTATAAAAGATCCTTCATTTAAAAAAAAAAAAAGATACCATAATTGTAAACAGACTGGACCAGTATATGAAAATTACATCAAATGTCAGCAGAAAACTGATCATAGTGTACAGTGCAGTTACAACTTTGTAAAGTGGTGATAATTAGTTTGTAATGTATTATTCATAATCAAAATAATTGAATATGCCTCCAGTCCTAAGTGCTAACTTAGAAGGGAGTGGGATAGTCTAGTGGTCAGAGCATCAAACTCCTGATCTGACAGTACTGAGTACACAGGCTGGAGTCTCCAATGACGTGTCAGTTCGAGGGAATTTTTCTTTAGGGAGTGAACATTAGTTACTAAGTTAGCACAAACTTCCATGTCCCACAACTGCATCTCGGCTTGGCTGCTGAGTCAAACCACTCAACAAAAAACTGCTGTAAAAAGTTGATGATATTGCCAGTCAACAAATACCCGTAATCTGCTGGTGGTCTAATCATTCTTATTGCTTGCAAGTGCTTGCCAAGTCTAGATCTTCTGCCGCTCACGCTTTATCTCAGAACTTTTCCATTTGCCATAGTTTTTTTTTAGGCGTACAGCCTGAAGTTTTATTTTGGCTTGAGCAACGTTCTCTTATTCCTCACAAACTTTTTACCCTTCTGCTCAAATTTGTTCCATTTTTCTACCTTTTTGTTGATCTTTTAGCCTGAGTCGAGAGTATTTTTGCACCTGGGCCAATTGCCATTTTACTAGTCTCATATTATCATGGCTGTTTTTGGCTCATCTCTTGCAGTGTTAGTTTGCCTTTTTTCTTCCAAGTACCTCACTCTACTGAGGAAGATAAGCCGTCTGTTTGATCACAAATTATTTCTACACCCACATTATTTTGGATTGTCTCCACACTTGTGTCTTTTTTCCTTGGATTATTGTGACCTTCACGGATTATCATGCTGCGTCATTGCTTTCATGGATTCCATAGTATTAGTGTGTGTAATAGTATGGTGAAGTCACCCTATGCTGATTGCTCCACAGCCATCAGTGGTTGACTGTTTTCACAAATTATTTACAAGTGCTCTTTCCATGTTGGATTACCACCATGGAGTATACTATGTTGTTTACAGCTGTTTTTCTTTGGATTACCATGGATCAACACTCTTGAAAACAAAAAGGAAGTATGCCCCTGGTGGATGGCAGCACCCCTTTGTTGCCGTCAGCCTCTATCCTCTCTGGTGCTCAGGCCCTTTCTCAGCTAGCTATTCCATCTTTAGAGGTGGCTGTCCCACCCTCCAAAACACAGCTCTACCAGCCCCGGCTCTCCTGCAGGTTTGCAGACAGTAGTGAGCAACTGTGACAATCAGCTTAATGTTGAGTCATTTCCTTGTCCTGCCCCCACTCCTGCAACCAGGAGCTCCCCATTTCTATCTTCCTTGGGAGCAGCAGCTTAATTGATAAGGCACAGCTCGCACTTGCCTCTTATGATTGGTGGATTGATCTAGTCTGTTCAGCAGAGCTTGGTCATACCTCAAACAACCAACAATCTCTACCCCCTCAGCAGGAGATTTCTGATTTTCCAGCCATCCTGCTGCCTGTCCTACAACATATGAAGAGGGTCATATGGCAAGAGTACCTTATGTATTGTTACGTAGCTTTATTGTGTATTTTTCCTTAGATGTGATCTATTAAAGTAATATTATTATGTAGTGCTCAGCAGCTTAAGGCACAGCTTGCTCTTGCCTCCAATGATCAGGGGATTGACTAAGTTAGAACTGTCTGTTTGGTAGAGCTTGCTCCCACCTCAAATGACTGGCAATCTCTGTCCCCTCCATAGCAGGAGATTGCTGATCTGACCGGCCATCCTGCTGTATCTCCTGCTACATATGAAGAGGGTTATATGGCAGGTGTACTTTATCATACATGTTTGATGAACTTTATACTAAAGAACAGCTTATGGTCAACACATTCAATAATGGACATGTTCTTATAGACTCAGCATTTATCTTTGTCAGATCGTGTGTTCATGTTTTGTCCTAGGGCTCTACCTTTCACTTTTGGTCATGCGGGTTTTCTGACAGTGGTGAGTGACGTTGACACACACCCTAACGCTTAGTATTTCCGCGTCCCGCCCTCACTCCATTCCATTCCTGCTAACAGGAGCTGTCTCCTTTCTTCCCCTGATAGCAGCGGCTTACAGCACCAGTGCGAGGGTTCACACTTGCCTTCAATGGCCAGTGGATTTATCTCTGACTTGTTGGTTGAGCTTTTTACAATTTTAGTTTTGCTCCCACCTCTAACAGTACCAATATCTTCTCCCTACGGAGCATGAGATGGTGATCTCTCCGGCCCAGTAGCATTGCAGGAGTACACAACTTTGTAGAAAGTAAGGCCACTCTACCCTCTCCCAGTGGCTCTGGTACTCATTCCCTTCTCAGCAGGGTATTCTGATTTCAGAGGTGGCTCTCACACCTTCCATACAATGAGTATGGCTTTCAGCACCAGCTCTCCTGCAGTTTATGGTCAGTGGAGCATGGTGCTGACATGAAGCCCTTTGCCGTGTGTTTCCCACATCCCTCTCCAGCTTCCAAAATCAGGGGTTCTCTGAGCTTGAGATTGCTGATCTCCCCAGCTCAGCCACTTCCACATCTGCAACAAATAGCCCCTCTCTCATGTGGTTCTGGTCACAGGCTAGGATTGAATATCCTGTGGGCTCTGCTGTGCATCCTCCTTGGCTGGTCCGCTTTTAGTTTTAGGCAGGGATCATGGCTGCCCAAGGGAAGCTATATCTTTTCTCCCCTTGTGCTGGTTTCCCCTGGGGGCCCCTTGGCTGCTTTTCCATTACAACCCCCCCCCCCCCCCCCTCTTCTCCAATAACTGGCTCTGTCTGAACATTTTTTCCACACCTGCACAATTGCCTGAATTGGCCAGAGAGACAAATTACCTAATGATATTATACTCTGCATCTTGATCATCGTCTTCCTAATAGGTGACACCTTTTGAGATTGGGTAATGTCTTTACCACGTGCACTGCACACATACCAAACTGTTTTAGCTTCTTTTTTCAGTGTCAGCATTAGAAACAAGATGAAAAAGTCACCTAAACTTAATGAAATAGTCACCTATAGCATAGGTATAAAAAAAGTTACCTATACTGGCTATAGATACTTTAAAGTATTTTTGACTTGAAAGTCAGAATTTCTAGTCTTCATCAAGTGTATCTTTTTAATTGAATGTCTGTCTCCAATACTGTTTCACCTTCACCTTCACCTATCCCATAGTCTAGTAGACCATTGGGGCACCACTGAAGATTTTAGCGTCCACCAAGTTGGCCTGAATGCTTAAAAGTTATTAAAAAAACTCATTTAACAAGACATACTTTACAAACAAAACCCTCTGCTCTATGGAGAGCTGGAAAGTGCTTTCCAGGAAGAAGGGGCCTGGAAAGAGGAAACTTGTGTGTTGGCTGTATGAAGTTCTGTATTCATGACCAAATTTTTGGCAAGCAGGCCCCAATTGCAGAGCAGAGGTTTTAAGACTGTGATTAGCTGTGAAGAAGCTCACAAAATAGGCCAGAGTTCTGTCAGTCACGGCTCTGGACTATTTCAAAGAAATACAAGTGCTGGCTTATAAATACAAGGTATTGATATTCTTCAGCAGAGCCTGAGAGCAGAACAGTCAAGCTGGGTGGTATTTAATTTTGCCAGGGAGGTGTCACTATGAGCAGGGTAACCATACATCATGAATACATGTTTCACCTCATCAGCCATTTGGTAGATGTTAAAACTACCAACTGCATATCACCCAGCGTACTTGTCAAGCCTTATCTGCATGTCAATATTTTTGTGTTATTGTTCAAAATACTGGCCAAAACTGGTCTGTTATTCCTTGAAAGATGTGATGTGCATCATACTTTGTGTAATCATTTGTTCCATGAACCTTGGTGACAGTAAAGCTGTTGATGGCAGAATCCAACTGCTTGCACCAGTCCATCAACTTCATCTTTTCCTCAGATCACTTGCACATGACATTGAAGATGCATAGGACATTCATCTGAAAACTACCTAGAACAATCCAGCATAGGATATGAAGAATTGCTTAGCTGTTTTTCTCTTGTTTCATTTCATGAAAGTATGTTTTTGCTTTGTTGCAGGAGCCCACGCACAAAATGTCTGGCTTTAATCAAGATGACGGTTTTTTCCAGTCTGGTTACTATGACCAGCAGCAACAGTCCCAAGGCCAGTATGCTGGCTATGACTATGGTGGTCAGCAGTTTGGACAAGAGCAGTAAG
Organism: Concholepas concholepas; assembly: GCA_034780235.1. Lineage (NCBI taxonomy): Eukaryota > Metazoa > Mollusca > Gastropoda > Neogastropoda > Muricidae > Concholepas > Concholepas concholepas. Next base: position 685 of record JAUZNI010436215.1, on the reverse strand, counting down.
TGTTCTTGAAACAATTTGTTTTTCAATTAAATGTCTCTTTTCTAGGAGTGGTGATATGTGTCTGTTTTTGATTTCAGTTCTCAGCATCACTCATGATTCAAATAATCAGATTCCCCATGGGGATGCCAGGGACCTGTCAGTATAAACAGCATCCCCACCTTCAGAAAATTCTTTGCTAGGAATTCCCTCTTTTCTATCCCTTTCTTTGTTTCTGCTTTGTTCTTTTTCTCCCTGTCACCTCCTTGTCTATTTCCTGGTCCATCCTCCTGCCTTTTTTCTCGAAAGACTTAAAAAATAACAATTCTCTCTCACCCCGGAGTTGGATGCGCTGGGCATGACTTGTCAGGCACTTAACAGCAGCGCAACATATTTTCACTTGAATATGACAGACAGCTATAGTTGCTGTCAGAGCGTTTGATGAAGAAATACCATCAGATAGTTCCTTGGCTAGAGCTCTGAGGTTCACCTAGGGTGATATTTTTGTGTATGCGACCGTTTTTTCCCCACCATTCAGGTAGCCGTATTCTGACTTCAGGGATGGTGCCTAAACACGACACCTGTGTGCATGCGGAGTGGGTTTTTTTTGTCATCTATTCCTACCGACACACAATGGCCTACTCTTCCAAAAGGCGGAACGGGTTTTTAACGTGTGCGCAAGATGTTCTGCGTGCGTTCACACACGGGG
>JAUZNI010435105.1:0-10704 GCA_034780235.1 Concholepas concholepas | reverse complement strand
CCCCCCCCCCCCCCCCCCGCCCCCCCCAGGCCTCAGCGGGAGCTCCAATGTTTACCAGTCGTGAGATTTTTTTGCGTATGCGACCGTTTTTTTTTTCCCCACCATTTAGGTAGCCGCATTCCTACTTCCAGGATGGTGTCTAAACACAACACCTTCGTGCAAGCACTTTTTAAGATTTTGTCATCCAGTCTTACCGGCTTTGAGGTTCACCTATGATGAGATTATGCGTATGCAACACAATTAATGAAATGAAGAAGTTTCTCATTTGTTCTAAGATAGTTTATTTGTACAGAAGCTGATGGGTAGTTTTGTAGCACCAATTTGTGTGCCTTTTAAGACCAAAGGCTATTAAACTCTAGGATGCAAAGGGGGGGGAGGGGGGGCTGCCTCATGTTTTGTTGGCTTGCTTGTGCTGCTGTTCCAAAGCTGTTTATTCCAATCGCGCTACTTCAGCCACATCCACTGAGACAGAAGTTCTCAGGAAGCTATGAATGGTCAGTCGCTGTGAGGTCACCAGCCTGAAGAGGCCCTGTAGTGCTGCTGGGTCATTTCATAGTCACTAGTGCCTGTTCTGATCCAACATAAACAAAACATCATCGGACAATCTCTTGACTGACAGCAACAGTAGTGTACTTGCAGAGCAACATGAAATGATGGCCATTACCACATTACTCCACTAGCAGTTCCTCGATTCACTTCAGGCATGGATGCAGAGGAAGAACCAAAACTGGGGTCACCATGAGACCTGGTCAGCATGGGCCATAGAATCAGAGACTGTGTTTTTTAATGCCACATGGTTGGTTGGTTGGGAGAATGATGACAGTGCTATGGAGGTGCAGCTAGGTTTGAGACTACCCCCCCTGTACTTCACACTTCCTTTCACAATATATTCCTGCACCCCAGGGACATACTAGGGCCCAAGAGGTTCCCTGAGGTCTAGGAGATACAAAGTGGTACCTGCAGTGGTGGTCTGTTAATTTGAGCAACACCGACAAATCAACAACCATTTAGTGGATAATGCTCAGTTCCAGTTTTCCTATTGAGCCCAGTGCAAGCCCAGCTCTGGACAGAAGCTGGTAGAAGATTAATATAAAACGAAATAAAAAACCCTGCCTCTGTTTGGATTCAAACCCACAACCTCCCAGCGCTGACCACTGCACCAATAGTTATCTATGGCATTCTTACCCATTCTTTCCTCTTATTGTCAAACTGTTAAGTTGTATATAATTTTTTTTCAGTTTTATGAAAGCCTGATATTTTGTAAAATTGATGTAAAATCTCTTGGCAATTGTTAGTTTCAAAAGCACAAAAGCACTTGTGGATTTAAACTCATTCATGAAATCACTATTCATGGTTAACCTTGTTATTTTAAATAGGTGTGATGTGTGTGAGATCAAAGGGTATAATCATATGTGAAATAAGGAACATTATCCTTCTTTTTTTTTTTTACTACTGGCAGCAACATAAATGACTTGACTGTGATATGTATTTTTATCATACAAGTTTTTACAGTTTTCACATGATTGTTCATATTGTTCCTGTATGTATTAAAGAATTGTGGCTTTGTATACTACTCATTTATTTATGTGGTGTAACGTGTTTGTATTACAAGTTTAAAGCTTCATGGCTCAGTCAAGACTTGTATGATACTGTAATGCAAAATAAAAATGATCAGTTAACCCTGATAATGTCAAGCATGTAATGAAAGGAATCGCAAGTCTTTGTGTTTGTGCCTGTGCACCTGTGTGTGTGTGTGTGTGTGTGTTTGGAGTTATCCCAAACATGTGAAAGTAAATCACCATCTTTACATGGATCTTTTTACAGTTACTCATTCACTTTCTTGTGTAGGCTCCCGTGACGATTATTTTGTTTCTGTTCTTTAAAATTCTGTATGTTAACATCATGACAAAACACATTGTACTCCTAATTTAACAGTGAATAAAGGTCTGATTCTAAGTCTCCATTAAAACATCTTTTCAGGGGATTTTTCCCTTACTCCACTTTCCTGAAAGCCCTTCAAATGAAACTGTAAACTGATGTCCTATGTGCACAAACCCCCAACTATCTGTCCTTCGTAAATGAGTAGGCCAGCTATGGGCAGTGGCATGGATCACACACACACACACACACACATGCACACACGCACACACACACACACACAGCATGCACCCTACTGCCTGGAGAGGGATGGACTCTGCCAGGTTCAAGTTGCCCATGATACATGACCTGAAATATTCAGTGCAGTGCCCCAGTGACCTCCAGGCTCTTCTGCATAAGAGATGTCAAGTCAAGGACGGGGCGGCCATGATACCTGCTGGGTCTTTCAGATGTGTTTGTGTGTGTGTGTGTGTGTGTGTGTGTTACTGTTGAAAAAAATGAACCCAAGTGCTTCATATGGTCTAGGATTGATATCAAGACTTGTCTAATGCTTTGGGACAGGGGGGGTAGAGAAAGACAACTGGGAAAGGAAGGAGTAAATAGTATTGTTCTTGCTCTTTAAAAACAGCAATAACATGTCCATAACTGTATGAACAAAAGGATGCAAGCATGATGCCAAATACTGCAGCCTTGTAGTGTTTGCACAAGACAAGTATTGCATTCCAGACCAAAATATGACCACCAGTCAAAACCTCTTTCACATGCTGACACCATATAACTGACAAAGAAAAAAAAACTGTTGGCACTATTTATATTTGATTTTATTTCCCAAACATGTCAAAGTGTATTGATTAGATATACTTTGAAAAAATACGTTCCAGCAAGGAAACCTACAAAATAGGCAGTTCTACCATATATCTAGTAACAGATGAAATATGGAGGAACAAAATCCAAACCTTTTTTGTAACCAATCACATTGACACACACTTGCTGAAATTAAAACGATATGATTTAAGCTGATTTCAAAGCACACTTTTTTGTCAATTACACAGCAATCCATAACAAAAATTGCACGCAGTTGGTTTGAACCATTTTGTAAAAGAATTAAATGTTTACTATTTTCAGGGAGGCTGTGTGTGTGTGTGTGTGTAGGACTTGTGTCCATAACAAGTCTATTATCTCAAATTCTTCACCACTTTTCTAAATCAGGAACTCACCACACACAATCACACTGTTCTATCACATCCCTAGAACTGGCAGTCACTGAAGCAGCCATGAGGTCACCATCAGAAGAGTCCCTGCTTATCTAGCATCTGTAGGACACCATCTCTTTAACAAGCTTGGAAGCAAAGACAGGAGCGAGATTTTTGCTTTCAGTTTTTGCTAAGAAGCTCAACATTTTTCAAATTATGATTTTTCTGGAAAACCTTCCTATGATGTCCCTATGCTGCTGTTCTCATGCCACATCCAAGTCTCACCACACAGCCATAGTCAGTCTTACTCTTAGAGCCAGAGGTGGACAGGGAGCTTTCCTTGGTAGGTTTCATAACACCCCCTGTAAAGGAGACACTGTACTGCTCCATGTTTTCATAGGTAGCTGTATATATATATATATATATACATAGATTTGACAGAAGTAAGATTTATTAAGCCTCCTACTGAGGTGCCTGTTGAAAAATATACTATAGAAGAACTTCCAAAGCCCCTTCTAAGGTGCCCTTTTGTATACAATATGGTGGTGGTTCTTTGAGCTCAAAGTAGACATTGTATTGGCAAATCATCAGTGTACTAGGAGGTGACTCTGGAGCCCTCCCCCAAGTACACATATGATGTTTTGAATACAATATCAGAACTTACTGAGCCACAACAGAGATGCCTGTTTGTATACAGTTCTTTTTTTAGGAGTAATGAGGGGACCTTTAGATATAATACCCTTAACACAGTGACCATCACATCACTCCAGCAAGACCTCCAGGAATGTGCAGAGTCTGACGATTGTTAGGAATTCATCATAGGTAAAGAAGCAGAGAAAAAATCAAAACAGGAATCACCATGAGAGGAGAGCAGCCAAAGAATTGAGACATTTTTCTTTTACTGTGGGATTAATGATAACCAGTGAAGATGACATTGATAAGGCATGGAGATCTACACAGGCCAAGACTTCTTGATAGAGCTGTACTTTACTCATTCTGTGGTCATGGATTTCAGATAGAGATACATCCAGTCCTTTTTTTTTTTGTTCCTCAGCTACAGCTCCAAGGTTCTCCAATTGTGAGATTTTGTGTATGCAGGCATTTTTACCCACCATTAAGGTACCTGCATTCCGACTTTGGGGATACATCCAGTCCTAACAGATAATACTTGTGTCAAAAGTCATAAAGTCAGAACACCTTGCGCACACATTAAAACCTGTTCCGCTTCTCAGAAGAGTAGGCCATTGTGTGCCGGTGGGAACGGATGACAAAATTTACAAAACTGCATACACACGAGGACTGGATTAAAAAACCGCACGAGTGCTTATTGCATTATCCTCGAAATAAAAGAATAGATAAATAGATAGAGATCTATCAGCAGAAACAGAACTGAGTCAACTGGAGCAGCATCAGCTGCTAGGTGTAGTGGTTTGCGTGTTGAATTTCTAATTGGACGGTTGTAGGTTTTCATTCCACGCGAGTCGGGGCTTTTTCAGACTCTTGCTGGCTTCTACCCAGAGTGAGTCTGCAATGGGCTCACTGAAAAAACTGGAACCACAGTCGAGCATCATCCACTTTACAGACGCATCTCTCTCTCTCTCTCTTTTTGATATGATTTGATATGGTGTACGGTATTTATTGTTTTCTTTGTTTTACTGATTTTCATGTTCTTTTGATTGTTTTGATATACTTACGTTTACAAAGACAGAGTGCAAGACTAGGCTTCGCCTAAAATCTTTATCTTTGTATATTAGTGATCATTCATTCTCAAATGTACAGTCAGACAGTCAGAACACGAGGATTACATTCTCTCTGTGTCCATACGCAAACAAGCCAAAACTCCTTTTCTAGAATAAAACATGCAACTCATTTTGGAATGCTAAATGTAATTTTCACACACACACACAAAAAAATACAAGCACGTATACTGTGTTTGTTAGACTGTAAGAAGAAGTAACATGGTGAGATCAAGGCTACTTGACAGAGTATCCATGTTGATTTTGAACATTTTTGGCTAAATTGTATGGCACTAATCTGTGAGGATATCCCTCTGCTTTACAAATTGTTCTAATTCATGTCAGCATCACAGATTATGCAGCAACAACAACACTAACTTTTTCATTGACAGGCAATTATGTTAACATAACCAGCCAACAACAGCTAACAATAACAGAATCAACAGTGAAACAAATCCAGCGGCAATGTTTACAGTAGTCTTAGTCAATATCAAAGCAACTGCCTGACAAATTTTACAACACCGATGTACACTCTAGTACTGTCACTAATAAAATGAACACAGGTAATTATTGAATACTAGTTGTAGCTGAAGGGAAGATCACGACTAGCGCTTCAACCCCAGTGATTGCATGAGATGTGTACATCAACACAGCCTGTACAAGAAGTTGCCAGTCATATTTGCGTAACAAAGATGAACACACTTCTTTATCCTTCAGCAATGCAATAGAATCAGTTGAAGTAAATTCAATCAAATATTTACTTGCAATGAAACATTCTAATCCACAATCTGTGATGCACATGTTTTAGCAATTTGATTTTATCATGGTTCCAAATGTAAATTCTTTCATTTCATTTCGATGTTAGTTTTGTATACAGCCTGATTATTAAAGGGAATAATACTGAAAAAAACACAATAAATTAATCTTCTTATAAAACGTAAAGTTTTGCATTACCAAATTATATTATTTCAGCTTTTGATCCAAAATGTTTTAAGTTTTCAGAATTCTCATTTCAATGTTTTAATTTTGTATGCAATCAGATTATTTGAGGGAATCAATCATATCATTTTTAGCTTTCAAACTGGAGATAACAAAAAGAACAACTGACAACAGCTACAATAGCCAACAGTTCAAAAGGATGTGTAATGTTTCATACACTTTTTATGGTATGGTTTTCATGGCAAGAGTAATTACCATTGACCAGTCACAGAAAAAATCTGACATCTCAAACCAACTGCAACTAACAGAACAATCATCTTTAAAGATTCAAGTGTCACTTAACTCAATCTTTTTTTATATATGTAGTCTGTGTTGCTTTAAGAGCAAAACCAATCACTAAGAACATGTCAGTCCATGAAATTAAACAACCATCCATATCAAATATATTGACCCTGTCGACACTAAACCTTGTTAGATCTATCTGTAAAGCACAACTGCAAAAGGTTAACATCCCCAATAAGACCTGTAACTTAAGGCAAAGAAGACCAGGTTGTTGTGGGATTGTCAACACAAGTCATGATATGTTTTCTTAGCCGTTAAGATCCTTGAGGAAAGTGACACTTTGTTATAATGGGTATGTCAGACTTCTATTTCATTAATCATCCCAAGATTATCTGGGGACAAAAATTACAAATGCATAACAGCAAAAGTGCTTCAAAGCAGTCAAATACAATTTTTACATAAAAATTACTCTTTTGAGCTAGACCAACCACTTTCACAAATTTATAGCAAGGTAACTAGAAACAAAATCATGTAAATTGTTTTGAAAAAGATAGCAAGCAAGAGAGCAAAAGAAAGAATTCATATGTACACAGGTCATAGAAAAACACCTTACTTTATGAAATAAATAAAAAAAACAATAACTCCATCACAAAAAGACAGTGACAAATTTTAGCAATTTCTTATTCATAGTTTGCATTCCTTTTTAAAGTGCCTAGCTTCTTTCTACAGCAAACACAGTCTTCTATCGACTGAATAGGTTCAAATAAAGTTTTTATAAATGGTGAAACAAAAAGAGAATTGGGAGAAATCATCTTGAAAACAGAATGAGATAGAGCGTGTGTCTGTCAGGACCGTTATGGAGACAGTTATTCCACTGTGGATCACCACTGCTTCAGCTTACAAATGCAAAAGAAAAGCTACCCCCACCCCCTCCCCAAAAAAGAGGTGGTGGTATGGTATGGGGGGGTCGAGGCACACAAATTTTGAACCTCACACTCTAGACAAAACTGGTAATGAACAAAACAACACACCTCCACTACCTAAATTCAAATTGGAAAAAGGAAGACAAAAAAGGCAGATATGTACACTTAAGCAGATATATATCAATCATTACACATACAATCACACAGGGTTTTTTTTCTTAAATTTAGAATCTTTTAATGAAATTGTTTTTCTTAAGTACACACACACACACACACACACACACACATGCACATTCAGAGGATCCATCTTATATTATTTCAGCATTATTTTTTCAGAAACAAAGATCATAAATAGAACTTTATTGCCTAGATCTGGTATAGGCCAAATTAATTAAAGAACTGGACATGTAGATGGCTATAGAGGATCTCTCGTGATCATAACCATATGAAATAAATTACTAAATCAAAGGGAACAAGGCCAATTTTGAAAGTTTGACATGTTGTTACCATATATCGCTGTACACTAAAGGAAGTATTTATATCCCAGCAAATTATGATTTGTTACCAACATCAGTGTGCAATTCAAGGCCAATGCACAAAACTGGTATATCATTAGTTTGTTGGGGGGGGGGGGGGGTTGTAAAGAATAACTGTGCAGTTTATACTAAGTACATCAGGGTACAGGAAGGTTGAGTATAAAAGTTTTTTTTCTGAAAACTTTTAACTTCCTTCCTGGCATGCTGCTTCAACTGTCAGTTTTCCCCACATGTTTCATATCAAGCATATCCACAAAAACCACAGATTTGTGATGATTTTTTTATATAAAAAATTTTTTACAAGAAATTCACAAGATCTAAATGACAAGGGAATGAAAAACAAAAAGATTTTTTTTTAAGTGACAAAGTTTAGATAAGCACAAAGGATGGACAAAAAAGTGAAAATCTGCCTCACTGGCTTTATCCCAGATCTGAAGAACGGATGAAAGTTCTATGATATTCTGCAAAAAGATTGAGAATAAATGAGAAACTACCTGTCATTGTTTCTGCATGGGATTTGTCACTAGGCACCAAAATTATTTTTCTCAACACCACAATAGTCACAAGACTAAGGGACATTAAACAGAAATCAGTCTTTTCTTTGAATTTACTGGAATTTTAAGTGACCAACAACTTTTATATGTCACAGATATTGGGCAAAAATCATGACCAGTAATTGACACAACTGATAAAGATTGACAGCAATCCTTGAGAGATATGTTTTTTGATCAGCTGACATGTCAAAACTGACCTGGTGGCATTCATCTCAGTCAGGGTTCCACAATTTCCATGTTCACATTTGCCATGCATTTAGAAGAAAGATTGGATGGTTCTAGAAGCTCCCATCACCCTGTCAGTGTGCACACAGACACCCAAAGAACCAGTCATTCTGGCAGGCAGCTCTGTATATACAGAATCTCTTATGTAAAGGTTTGTGAATTAATTTCAAATGCTGGGATGGTATGTGGAATGAAAATGTGTTCTCCATATGCCCCATAAATAGCTTAGTATGTCTTCAAAAGTGATGTAGTAAACGTATCCCTAAGCCTTGTCACAGAAGCATTACAATTTCATATGCACCAGTCTGGCACACACCCCAATTTTGCAGAACTGAAATATTTCATACATTTAACGTGTATACATCATGCATAAGCAAACCTAAACAGGAAAAACCTAACAGACCAGATCATCACCGACAAAAAAGACTTACATAACAATTGATTTTGTTTGTTGTAGATAATCATTAAAGACATGCAATGTGGGCTTGAGAGGAACTGTAATGTGTCAAAATAGAGACTGACAAGAAAAGCAAGCTAAGCAGAGAGCACTGATGGAAATGAAACACTATGTGGGAAAATCAAAACAACCTTTCTTTAACACTGTCTGTCCAAGAAAATGCACCATGTGCGTATCAACCTACACTGAAAACTTACCAGTTTTCTACAGCAAATAAAGTCCTTCCTCTCCTGAAGGCAGCAAAAGAAAAAAGAAAAATGAACAAAACGGGACGTTAGGGATCAACCACTCACTCATCCCTACTTTCAGTCAGTGCCATCCCCTGTGCGAGCTTTGCGTTTCATCACGACAGAGTGGGGAATACTGCGCCGATCATAGGCCAGTCCCAGTAAAGCCATGCAGTCAATGAACATGGTGGTGACGTTGAAGTGCCAGCCGTATTCGCTGGTGGAGTAATCATGCGGAAAGACGTGGTGATAGTTGTGGAAGCCTTCACCCACAGCGCTGAAGGAGACGCCCAGGTTCTGGGTGGGGTTGATGTTTCTGTCGTAGGGTTTGTTGCCCCACATGTGGGCGGCACTGTTCACCAGCCAGGTGGCGTTCAGGCCCAGCGTGTAGCGGAGGATGGAGGCCAGAAGGTAAGAGTTCCACAGGCCCTCTCCCCAAAAGTACCAAGGCACCATACCAGGAATGATGAAGCAGCATAGCAACATCAAAGGATAGTAGAGTCTGCAAGAAAACAGCAGTGATTCTTAATTAATTGACCAATGCCTGTGGGGAGTTGGTGTCAAAGCCCTAGTTAGCGGTCCAAGATTCATGGGGGGAGGAGGGAGGCATTGTAGAGGTCACCACCCAGGTAGGCACCTTACTTGGTCTGACTCTGTGATTAAGTTATCATTGTCATCAGTAGGGAGGTTCAGTGGAAGGTGTCCTGCATATGTTGGCTCAAAACAGGCACCACTAAATACCATCAAAGTGACTCAGCAGCAGTGCAGGGCCCTTTTGGTTGGTGGCCCCATGCCAGTTTAACATTGATACACTCCCTGTGGACTTCTGACCCTGATGATGTGACATCATTTGCCTAGATTATAGATGTGGCAAAGAAATCAGAATGACACAGAAGATCAGATGGTAAAAATTGATAAGTATGGGACCAATTATATCCACTCTTTTAAATATGAAGAAAAGTAAAAGAAGGGAAAAAATATGATTCCTGTCTTGCACAAAATGCACTTCCACACAACACATACCAGAGAGGGATAAAACTACGCAGGACATCTGAAGTTAAGGCATATCATTTTTCGTCTGACACTGTCATGTACATGTTCTTGCAAACATTTGGTTACAAGTACTCCAAACTCAAATTCAGAACTAAACAATCACTTTATTGTCTCAAAATTGAGAAATTCAGAACAGAATGCTTGTGGCTTTACACAATAAAGAATAAGATTAAACAAAACCACCATTAGAAAATAGAGAGGAAGATATAAAATATAAAACAGGATCAACTACAATTCAAGACAATATTTCAAATTCCAAATTTTTTTGCTGTTGTTTATTTTCAACAAAATTAAAATTAGTGAACAAAAGCCTACAACGGCAGAGTATTCCTTCATTTTAGATCTAAGATTGCAGCCTTGAGTTTTGACTTGGCTTTTCACAGATTTAGTTGGGTGAAACTACTAGATCTTTCCAAACTACACTTTCAATTATCTGAAACACTATAGCATTGTTTCTGCTCAGATGACCTTCACTAGATAATGAATCTTTTTCAACTTTTTATTTATCATCACTGGGATCTTTGCCTAAGTTTTTCACAATCAAAAGCAAAAAGAAAACCTTTATAAAGTCATAGCCAAGCACTGACATCAACACTTTGCAAAAATTAATGTAGCTACTTTTTTCCTTAACCCTCTTGTTGTTGAATTCTACAGAGCTAAACTGCCTGTAGATTTTGAATTCTTTGAAGGTTTTCTACCCC
>JAUZNI010433997.1:0-10705 GCA_034780235.1 Concholepas concholepas | reverse complement strand
TGCATACGCAAAATCTCACCATTGGTGAACCTCGGAGCTCTAGCCGAGGAACGAAGAAGAAGAAGAAGAAGAAGAAGTATGTTAGCTTTATTCCCAGTTTTTTTCTCTCCAAAAGCTATTTATTGATTTGTGAGGTAAAGGGGGGAGGGGGGATAGCCCAGTGGTTAAAGCGTTGAGCTCCTGATCTGATGGCTGGGGTTGGAGCCACCACCCAGGCACCTGTTCGAGGGGATTTTTCCACTAGAGTTAAAATCAGTACCAACTCCACTCCCCCGAAAGTCCTTTGGATGAGACTAGAAACACAGAACATCTTGCGTACACATTAGAACCCGTTCGTCTTTGGAAGAGTAGGCCATTTCGTGCTGGTTGAAAGGGATGACAAAATTAAAAAAAAAAACGCATGCACGCTGGTGCCGTGTTTAGACATCATCCCCGAAGTCGGAATGCGGATACCTTAATGGTGAGTAAACAGTGGCATATGCGAAAGTCTTACCATAGGCGAACCTCGGAGCTCTAGCTAAGGAACAACAAAAAAGTTCACTATTCAGTTCGATATTCATTTATCTATTTTTACCAACACCATCCCATTTATTTCAACAGTGCCAAATCATCTTTTTCTCTATCCCACTATACAGCTGATGTCTTTATCATAGTGATGGCTGCACATTGTTTTCTGTGGTTCCTGGGCAGGGTGGCTTTAGAGACCATGAATGTATTGGCCGGCTAGGCTGGCCAGCAGTGCAAGACAGACAGCAGGGATGAGCATATCTTATACTACAGTTCAGTCTCATGGAAAGTGTCTTCGGTGGGATCAAATGGATTAGTTTGGTGGTCAGTGAACTTCTCCAGTTATAAGAAAATGATCTGTTTCTAGCCTAGATAGAGGGAAACACGGCTGTCTGTTGACTGTGTCTTTGTCAGTCCTCATCCTACATGGAAGCTCCGTGAATTAAGCATGACAACACATCTCTGTTTTCAAAACATATTAAAACAAATCTTGCTCTTGTTGTTGCTGCTGTTGTCACTATGATTGTCATTTTTAAGTCCAGCCCAAAACGAGGGCCATAGTAGGAGTAATATCAAGTTACCGAAAATAAGAATAATCATGACACATTTTGATCTATACAAACTCACCCAGGACAAAGCAGAAAGACTTCAAACTGGTGAAAGAAACGCCAGTCTGTTAACTAATGACAATATGTGAAGGAAATACATGGAGCAGAAACTGGGACACAATCTATCGAGACAATCTGTAAAATGATTGCGGGTAAGGCTCCAGCACAGGCTTGCAAACCCTAATTCAAAGCGTAATGGCCTAATAGCAAATTCAATAGGTATTCAACGCAAACCTCAAATCTAAAGTTGGAGAATGGTTTGATAGTGTACCGGTTTTTTTCTTTTATTTTCAATAGAAGTTTGTTTTGTCCGGATATTTGGGAGAAATTAATATCTCTGCCTATTCATTTGTTGTGAACCCTGATGAACTTCATAGTCTGCACAGCTGCAAAAAAACTATAAAAAAAAATGAATAGGATTTTAGAGCGCATAAACATTTCAGCACCCATAGGCGTCATTGCAGCAGTGTGAGAGAAGAGTATTTAAAAGAGGGTGGTGGGGATAAGGGGATTGAGCAGGAATAGATATGATCTACAAACCTGCATGCACTTCCCCCCCCCCCACCACACACACACACCATGCACACACAATTCTTTTCTTGACTCAACTTCAGGACGTGTTAGTATCATTTTTATCTCATTCCATGCTTTCGTCTCCCTCCTTTCTTGCAAGTTCACATACTTCACTGTTTACCTGTTTATTTCTTTAAATAAAACCACAGCATTCATCAAAACTGTTATGCAATTGGTAATTTTATACAACGTTTCTTCAGCTCAAACTAAATCATCAGATTTTACAAATCAACTGCATTGTATATACAAAAACAACACACACACAAAAAGATAACCTACAAACTATTTCACCAGCAGCCCAGATACCCCTTTCCCTTCTCAACAACACGCATAGCAGTGAGGGAGGGAGGACTGATGCACCTCTCTGAGCCAACCACCTGGCATTTGCAGAGGAGGGAAAGGAAGTTTACAATCCGCACTTCTTCACTGACCTCCTCAAGAATCCTGGTGTTGATTCAGCTCTACACTGTGTTGACATTAGCATTCACGTACACAGATACTGTACAACGACAGTGCAATTCCAGTGTGAACACGGCTTATAAGACTGGGGCAACCTCTCTCTTGTTTGGATGACGACTATCTATGCAAGCCCCACTGGCACTCTTGTCAGCTCATTGCTCTTTTGAATCTTCACATATGGCACCACATGGATTATATCTATGCAAACTCAACTAAAAATATTCTATTTATTTGGACATGTTCCTCCTCATTAAAGCCATATTTTTTCCCATACTGCAAATCATAAGATTCACTGCTCACATACTGCAAGCTCTCCAACAGCTCCCGCAAAAGTACTGGGATGGTGTAGCTGTTACCAGTGCAGGAACACATTGTGCAAGCACGTAATTCGATGTTTACCAGCTGACATCTTAAACTAAATGACAGTGTTATCAAATACATCAACCACAAAGTGTTCATGTACATTGGCGGTGATGGTAACTAACTTGCCAGTAGTGCTGAAGGCTAAGATGACAAAAAGGTGATAATCAAAAAGCGAAAAAACAAAGCAAAAAACCCCAAACCCAACATAGGCAGGCATTCGTGTCAGTCTCGGAAGACCATAGAGTTGCGTTCTACTCTAGAGCGCAAAGCCTGGGTAGGTAAGTATGGAGGGCAAGCTGTTACCCATGCAGCAGATCCCCCCTCTCCACGTCACTGGAATGGTCCATTGGAAAGGCAATGGCCCATACGAATGGTTCCAGTGCCGTCGCAGGAGCCACCAGAACGTTGCCATATAGGCCTATAGGCTAGCCCCGAACCGCCCTGGGGACTCCAACTCCCCGATTTTTCCTCAGGGATGGTATCTAAACACGACACCTGTGTGCATGCTGGTTTTTTATTTTTGATGTCATCCGCTCCTACCGGCACACAATGGCCTGCTCTTCCGAAAGGCGAAACGGGTTTTTAATGTGTGTGCAAGATGTTCTGCGTGCGTTCGTACACGGGGCCTAGGTCTCATCCGAATGATTGATACTGATTTTATTATAATCTGTGGAATCATGTTTTGCCTGCCCTTATGAAATGTGTGCTTAGATATAATAGAGAGAGGGAGAGAGTGTGTGTGTGTGTGTGTGTGAGACAAGATCATTGATTTTACTGCAGCTTGTAAAATCATACATTGATTGGCACCACAAAATAAATATTCAAGTATTGATATGATTTGCAAGCATTGTGTATTTGTGTAGAGAATGCCTAATTAATTATACACACACACATATACACAAATAAACAGACAGACAGATAGATAGATAGACTGATTGATTGGTTGATACATAGAAACATAGATAGACAGACACACAGATAAGTGTGACATGACTTTACTGCAAAGTGCGGTATTACTGGATGCTTTTATGAATTCTGTACTCAAACATTCAACATTCAATCTAACATTAATTCTCTGAAAGATGGAATAGAATAAACACTACAAAGCGCTTTGCACAAAGACATTGAATTCTTATCAAAGAAGTGAATAAAAAATGAACAAGAATTGATTCTGTTGTGGCAAACGGAAAAGGGTGTGAATATATAGGAATAACAGTAAGTAATCAACTTCACAGCATAAAAAATGATAGCAAGCATTAATAAGTACTCTACAAAGATTTCAGCAGTTGAGAGTAATCATACAATAAATGACAGCACTGCCTTACATTTCTTAACCGTACGCATTCAAGTACATGTACACACAGTGACAAATAACATACATACACAATACATGCACTCAACTATGTGCACAAGAACACAGACAAAAAACGAAGGCTGGTTTTAAAAATAATGTTTTACTGACAAGGACACAGCCTTTTCTCTGTGTGCAAAAACATGGCAGTCAACCACCCAGATTTCTTCTTTACCAGCTCATGGGTTTATGAAAGCAGTAAGTACCCGGTAGAGTTCTCTTCATACACATGTGCGCATGCACGCACACATTTTGTTAAAAATGTGTGAATACCGCACACAACGTAGTAAAATAGTTACACATAGATCTACACCCATAAGAGGACATGATAGTCCATGCATGAAACACAGAAGAAAACAAAGTTCAGGACAGAAAAACAGCTATTCCTGAAGATGGGGAACAGTCTATAAAGGTACACACACACACACACACACACACACACACACACACATACATACTTGTCTAAAAATCACTATGACTCAAAATCTGTTAAATTGAAGAAAAAACACACACACACTTGTCTAAAAATCACTATGAGTGAAAAGATGTTAAATTGAAGAAAACACACACACACACACACACACACACACACACAACGCATGTCTAAAAATTGCTGAGTGAAAAGATGTTAAACTGAAGAAAACACACTCACTCACACACACACACACACACACACACACACAGATTCGCAATCCAAAATCCTAACCTCTCTTTTTGGTATATCTTAACACTTACAACTAAAACCCAAAAACTAGAAAACATTTTCTGTATTCTGATTAGATTTTCATAGAGCACACAAACAGAAGACTTTGTTACTAGTTCCACAGCAGTCCGTCTTCAGCAAACATAATGGATTGCAAAAGAATAAGAATTGAAAAGCAAAAAACCCCTATGTCTTCTGTGCACAACTCATAAGCTCTTGAACTCAGAATTTCATAAAATTTGAAGACCTTTTATTTCTTCATGGATAACATCCTCTCCCCAAGATCAACATCCTCTTTTTGCAGTGTATGTGTGCCTACATTCAAAATGGCAGCTTGGTAAAACCAATGGAAAAGCAAAATTTGCCTTCAGGAAAAAGAATTTGTTGGAAATATGCAGGTAGTCTGACAAAACTGGGATCATGGTAGAAGGATGTTGGTCTGAAGGGCAGACGACAACACAGCAGAGAGATGGCGACATCTCTCTTCATGGGAAGACAACTCCAGGTGTAAGGCATCCTCAGGAAGTATCTGGAACAAAACCCACAAAAGTTGAAAATGTGCACACGCGCTACAATTGTCATCTTTTTGTAGAGTTTGTCTAAATACATATATGCATTTTTGTTTGTTTTGTTCCTTGGCTAGAGCTTTGAGCTTCACCAATGGTGGAGATTTTCCATATGCGACCATTTTTGTCTATCATTAAGGTAGCTACACTCCGACTTTGGGGATGATGTGTAAACATGACATCAATGCGCATATGTTTTTCTAAGGTGCTCTTTTTTTTCTTTGTTGTTTTTGCGTGTGTGTGTTTTTAAAAAAATAGATGTCACCCATTCCTTCAGGCATGAAATGGCCTACTCTTAGAAAGGTAGAATGGGTTTTTGATATGTACACATGAACGATATTTTGTGTGCATTTGCACACGAGACCTTAGTTTGTAGTCTCATCTTTTTTTCTTTTTTTTCATTCCTCTGCTAGAGCTCCGAGGTTCACCAATGGTGACATTTTGCGTATGTGAACATTTTTTCCCACCATGAAAAATTTAACGAAAAATAATTTCTGAGCACCAGTTTGTTTTGGATAGGCGTATCCTTCATTGGTAACATATCAAAAACCAAACAAATAAGTGGCAACATTTTAGAATAGCTAAGAATTAAACAACAACAACAAACATGCCAAACTATCCACACACGATTAACTAACCTCCACAACTGTGTAACCAGCCACTTTCAACTGTCGCAGCATGGTGTGGAGGTGGCCTAGTGGACACGAGTGACCGTTCAGAGCAAACTGACTGTTGCTGGTCACCACAACTGCCAACCTGATAACATATTTCAGACCAGTTCATGAATACAGTAATGACATCCATACTTCCATCATTTGCAGATGGGACTAAATTAAAACCTTCAGTGCCAAACTGCTGTAAAAAGCATGCTTTGAAAATTGCCTGATTTTTCATGTCATACTTTATTCATAGTAAAGCTTTTGATACAGGCCTGTGATGATATGGGATCAGAATCATGAAAACAAACTTCTAATTTCTCCAACCTTTCCTCCTGCTCTTTTCTCATACCTCTTAGCCCCCTCCCCCCCCCCTCCCCCAATGTTTAAAAGTAGTATTGCTATCATATTTCTTTTGCTGACATTAACTGAGCAAAAAAAACAAAAACAAGCACCAAAAACCTCCCTAATTTAGCAACACTGAGATTTCATAATACTGGAAGTGACCCAGTGAGAATTGCATCACTGACCTCCTAATGTTCAATCTGTAGACCCCGTTTTGTCGATAAGCATCAGAATAGAAACTATGCATCAACTAACTGTTTTCAATGACTGAGTAATTTACAGAAAGACACAGTACCTTCTACACTTTGAAGGAAGGCTGGGGTCATCAGTCTTCACAGACTTCTGGGTAAGAGCTGAGTAGATGTCGTCTGTGATCACTTTCTGAGTGAAAGTGTTTGACTTCCGGTTTGATGGAAATGCTTTTGGTGAAGCTGATGAGGAGACATCGACAAAACCATGCTCATCTGAGTGCCAGAGTTCTATCACTGCAAGGAAGAAGAAAAAAAAATATTGTTAGTTCTGCTGTGGTAGTCATTAAATGTTTAAAAAAAATTTTTCATAGTTTTGCGATGAAGCCTTCTTTATCATGTTCTTGTTTCAGTTTTTCTTCTTTAGCACAATGGAAAATGTGTGCATGCATGTGCATTTGTGTTCATCTGTATGAATACATACATTTTTTTTAAAGTTATGCTTTAGTTACAAATTATATGATGTTTATACATTAAAGGCAATATGGTTTGGATATGACATTTATAAAAAAACATTGTTTCATTAAATCTAAAAATGAAAACAAAACATGGATTACTGTCCAAGTAAAACTACAAATAAGCAATTGCACATAATATATACAGTTCTCATGTGTACACACCACAACACACAGACACACACAACAACACAACACAACACAACACACACACCTGCAGTCCTGAAGTGAATGAATGGGTGGTGACAGTGCACCCTGTTCTCCCCAAGACAGCGCTGCAGACAGGAGAAAACAGCCAGGAGACCCACCCGTGTCTGTACCTCTGCCTCCAGGTCCCCCCACACGGAGGGGTGCTGTAGTACAGCTCCCACCTGACTCTGAGAAAGAAAAGAAATAGTAGAAACAGTAATGATTAATGTTGAAAGATTATATCATAGTCTTGTGTAGTTGCATTGTTTTCAGTGTATGCTAAATAATTTTGAAAAGAATGCAACTGATAATTACCTGCTAGATATTTTCTCAATATAACTTGATTTTTTTCATATTACAATAACCTACGATTGTTTCAGAATGTTAGCGAAATGACAATGTTGATAATTTTGATAATGTTTTTTTTTTAATGGTAAAGAATAAATCAAACAAAACAAACACACAAATACATCTGGATGAATATTTTGATACTAATGCACTCACTAATGCATATGGTTATGCATACATAAATGCATGCATGCACACACATACACACGCATGCATACATGTGTGCATCCACGAACATGCTCATGTGCACACACATTGACTGCAATTATCATGTCATGTATACATTTTTTTCCCAGTGTATTTATCCCACAATCAAAGTCTTTTTACATACCTCTGTGAGTAGATTTCCTGAGTAGTCAGGGCACTCAATCTTTGCAGTTTCATGGAGCAAAAGTAGCTGAAAGCTCTTCTCTTTGTCAGAACTCCTCTCTGCACATGAAAGATTACATCCAGTGACCATATGACTTTTTTTTATTTATTATAAAAGCCCCAAAATATTATCAATAGTAAACTTTAACAGTAAGAAGTGTCTATGAAAAAAAAGGACATACATTATCAAGGCACTAAAATAAAATGTGTATGATAATCTAAGTGGTCATTGAGAAGGGGAGGGGTACTTTACTGACGTATTCTTCTCTAGTGTCAGCTCTGTGAGTGGTTCCCTCACTCTCCCCATCTCCTCATTCTTACGGTCTTACCAATCCTATCCTTTGAGAAGGCATGGCAGGTATCAAATTTCTGCTGGGTAAGCACTGAAATGAGAGACTGTTCAAACCAAAGTTGCATAAAAACCTTTACAGAACAGGCAACCATACATGATCATGCTTAACTCTGACTCTGGGGAACAAGTACTTAAACCACTGTGGCATCCTATGCCACAAACCAATTAAACACAGTTTTACACACACACACACACACACACACACACACACACACTCACTCACACACACACACACACACACACACACACACCACAACAACAACAACAACAACAACAACAACAAATGATATCTCCACTGCACTTACCCAAAAGCTTGCCGGTCACATCAGAGGAAAGGCATCTGTGAAGGAGTCCCAATGGAAAAATGCCCAGATACACCAAACCCATCAACATCTCTGCCATGGATTCTGGAAAATCCATGTTGTCCTTGCCGTTGGCTTCAAAGCACTGCACAAGCTGATTGTACCTCTGCTCATAATTGTCCGGCTTAAACTGCAATGTGCCACACGCCCAAACAAACTTGGAGATATCTTTAGTACGCAAGTACTTCCGTTTGCTCAGCAATCTTTCTGCTTGGGTTAATAGACGTTCAAAGAGTGTGGTGTGCTGAACAGGAATAGAGGCATACATAAATGCAATATGCATGATGGGATTCAGAGCTGTGTACTTGGATATGAAGTCACTGTCGACAAACCAATCTGCCAGCTGCTGATAAAAGCTCACCCTGATGTAACTGGCATGTCGAAAAGTCTTCAGAAAGTCTGCCAAAAGAAAGGGTTCAAGGGAACTAATGTCCGCAAGGAGTTTTGCTGCCACAGCGTCAAGAAGATCTTGGGAAGACAGTCTCGAATTTGCCCGAAAAAAGCCGCAACAAATAATCCCCAAATCGTTGATATGAAATTCATCAAGATTTTCCACCATGAACTCTTCCACTCTGTGCAAAAGCATACTTGGTGCAGCACCATGGATAAACACATAATACAAAAGACGAGTGATTTCACTAGCTGATGGTGTCAGGTCATCAAATCGTTCATCCACAACGCTCAATGTGTGTGACAAAAACTGGTGAAACCTGTGTTCTTGCAGGTAAAAGCCATGACATGCTTGAAGAACTTCATCCAGTGTCAGACCATATAGGCGTTTTGTGAGCAGTTTTTCAATATGTTCCAGTTGATCGTTTTTCTTCTCGTCTTTAGGGACACTGTAGATGGCGTGGATGAGATCCTGTGCTGACAATGCAGACAGGCTTTCTGGCTTGGACCCAGTCTGTGTCTTTGCTGGAAGAAGAGAACATATATTTTGAGAAACAGGAAAGAAACCAACCAACCAAATGAAAAATTAAAAGAGAATGGAAAGTAAAGTTACTGACACAGACAGATAAACAGAATGCTGTTTTGCCCTATGCAATAGAACTTGAAAGGTCTTTTTTATCAGTAGAAAGTAATGATTGATTTCACCCCTTTGAAAGCCTAATTGAAAAGAAAAGTATTCCATAGCACCATTTTGTGTGTGTGTGTGTGTGTGTGTAAACCAAAGAGTTTGCATCAATTTGCTTAAATCCATTTCATTGTTAGTTATAAATTTGTTTCCTCTACGTTTCTTAAAAGTATACACAAACTGCTAAAGTGGAATGTTAAAAACTTAGGAAAAATCTGTGCAATAGCCCAAATAGTTAACAAGAACAAAACAAACAAACAAAAAATTACAAGAAAACCTTTATGCTACAGATTTGAACGTTCACACTTGCAAAAAACAAGACCTAAACACTAATAGAAATTCTATTCATCATAGCAGCAACAGCAAAATACTGTTTCCGTCCTTATCTTAAAAACAAGACACTGTGACATACCCAGACCAATGAGCTTCTCTCTGTGTCTCTCCATCAGTGACAGCAGAAGTCTGTTTGACACGGGACGTATAGGGTCACTGAGTTTGGATCTTGGCCCTCTGCTTCTCTGTTGTGGCTGACCACGCTCTTTATTGAGAGCACCTTTCACTCTAGTTGACTGTTTTACAGTGGAGAACTGACGTGGCACTGCAGTTTTCAAAGCAGCATCTAAACCAAGCAGCTGTTTGCATTTTGAGCAGGCTGACTGAAAAGCTGATGGCTTAGGCAGCAGGCCTTGTCTGAACACTCTGATCATTCTGAAAAAAAGGAAGAAATTATGATTCAGTCACATAATAAAAATTTCAGCATGTTAGAATGGGTTAAAAAATTTCAAATTGTATTCTTTCTGACTGCTCAATATTGATTCTTAACATAAAGAATCTGGTGTTATAGCTCAGAAAAGAGACATCTTAATGAATTCGTCAACCTCAAATATAATTGTCTGGTTCAAGTTTGT
This sequence comes from Concholepas concholepas, assembly GCA_034780235.1. NCBI lineage: Eukaryota > Metazoa > Mollusca > Gastropoda > Neogastropoda > Muricidae > Concholepas > Concholepas concholepas. The sequence goes on along the minus strand of JAUZNI010433997.1, from coordinate 268 downwards.
TATATTCTGCCAATATTCTCAGGAAGTAGTTACTTTGTTTTTGTTTCAAGAGGTTTGTTAGTTTGTTTGTTTTAGCTTTTACTTTAAAAAAGTTACATTCTTTGACTGCCAGATCAATGACCTGGAAATAAGTTGTGAAACCTTGCCTGCAGAGTCTTCTTCTTCTTTCGTTCGCTTTACACCGTCAGATATGTCTGGGAAAAATAATGGCATGTCCTTTCCAGCTCCTCTCGTGGGCCGTACAGCTTTGTTTGTAGGGTCATCTCCG
>JAUZNI010432885.1:0-12721 GCA_034780235.1 Concholepas concholepas | reverse complement strand
GGCTGAAGAAGCAGGCCTTGCCTAAGCTGATAGCACCCCAGGTTTTGCCTAATGCACCTATAACCAGGCAGGTAGGTCACACTCATTTGTTTTTGAGTGCAATTTACTGGGCATATTGTATGTTGAAATTCTGGTTACATCTTTGCAACTGTTTCTGTATTATATTGAAACAAATTTATCAGGTGAAGTAGCATTTCTGCCAGCACATATTTTATTTTAGATTTCATGAAACGGAGCTTCACTGTTACTGACATTGTTTCCTGTAAGGTTTCTGTGAAAAACTTAAAAGTTATGATGAAGATAGGCATTTCAGGTTTTTTAAAAAGTTGTCTGTATTAATTGAATTATGTAAGAAAGTCTTTTCAGTGTATGAATGGCTGAATAATTCTAGTATTCCAGTGTTTCTTGTTACTGGAAGAAATCTCATCTTCTATCTGTTACGAAACAATGTTTTGACATTTTTTTTAAAAAGTGATAAACAGGTGAAATTGCACGGTAGCTCGAATGCAAAATTGCATTTTTTAAAATCTGAAAATCTCATTTGTGTTGGCTGGTGTGTATTTGGAATTGACCAAAACAAAGTCTCTGAATTCATTCAAAATAAAAGTTGCATTGCGTTATTCCTGAAATTAAGAGAAAATGAATATTGTTTTGTGTACACTCTTTGTCTTATTTGTTGAAGTTTTTTTTATAGCTGTTTTGTTGGAACACAGATCCTTAAATGTTTTACACTATTACAAAGATGTTGATGGTTGGGCGATTGTGCAGAGTGAGGTGACAAGTGGCAACAGTTTCCCCAACCAGACGGTAGCACTGCATATCATGAATGCTGTCAAACCTGTGCCTACTATGTATAGCTGGGCCCCCCTGCAGCAAAACTTCATGGTGAGCAGTGTGCACACTTTCTCTGTTTTGTTTTTATTTTTGAAGGATAAGGGGTTGATGAAGTAAGAATAGCACAAGTCTGTTTTATGAATAGCAGGCTTCCATTATCAAACTCTTGTATAAATGATCTTAGAAATTGGCCTGTGTGTAGTTCTGCAGTAAAAAGCAGAGATTCACCGTTTTAGCCTGACTTGACAATGATTTTGAACCATTCTCATAAAGTGCAAAGTCTAGCATTAGCAACATATCACCCTGTGCTCACATCGTTTGTGTCATATTGAAATCACTTATTGGATTTTTCTTCTCTGTATTACAGTTGTCATTGTGTATGTGGTGCTGCGACAGTATGCTTGAAGGAGACGCTTTTGTAGATGTTTGAATGTGTTAGACATTGTCTGTCGAACATTGAATTAACAGAGTATTAAACACAGTGACACAGTAATATGTGTAGTTTCATTTAAAGTTCGATGTAATTTTGTTTTGTGTGGCCTCATATAATTGTGATGTTTTTTTGTTTTGTTTTTAGATTGGAAAACAAAGTATTGTTGTTGCTGTTGATTGTAACTGTAGACAAGGAGGATGTTGATATCAAGCACACTGATGTAACAGGTGGAGGATGAGACAGTTCTGCACAACATCCCCTACATGGGGGACGACATACTGGATCAGGACACGGCATTCATTGAAGAGCTGCTGCGAAACTATGACGGCAAAGTGCATGGCAGCCGCAGCACCAATTTCATCACTGACGAGATTTTCGTGGCTCTGACCCAATCCCTGACTCAGCTGTACCCCTACACCAGCACCACTGTTCCTGAAGAGAGTGAGTGGTTCTGATGTCTAGGATCTGGGTGGTCTTGGTTGATTTTGTTATTCTTTTGTGGAGTTTCATTCAGATTCTTGTTTTTTTTCTGTGGGAAGACAAGGTTGTTTTTTTTCTTCTGAATTTTACTTGCTTCAGTGATAAGTGGTCTGGTGTAAGAGGATAGGTCAAGTTGACAGGAGGATCACTTTTTTCTTCTTTTTTTATAGTGAGGATGTACAGACAATTTTTTTTATTGAGCAGATATTTCATAGGCTGTAATCAGGCACTGACATTTATTTGCCTGTACTAATCATGTATGTATATATACGTACACACCCACACACCCCTACGCGCACACACGCACGCACGCACGCGCATGCACACATGTATACATACACACACATATACACAGTGTCTTGTAACTCATTCATACTTCCAAATATTTTCAAACTATAAAATGCATAGGCTATATGTGTACCAGGTGCAGTAATTGAGCACCTTATGATTGGTAGTTGAAGATAGGCAGTAGTATTCTTATCATAAGGGGTGTGTGTGTGTGTGTTTTGACATGCATGTGCATGTGTGTATTCATACTGTCAGGCGAAAGCGGAGACGAATCACAGAGTTCCATACAGAGCAGTGCAGAAGGCAAGAAGGTGGATGTTCCCCAGGTGATTTTGGAAGCCATCAGCGCTACATTCCCTGAGAAAGGCACTCCTACTGAGCTGAGGGACAGGTGAGATTGGTAGATCATGTAAAAGAATGTGAATGTGTGGTTTAGAAAGTCAAGATCATAGTGAAAATGAAATGGAGGTGCATTATCAAGGATGTGAACAAAACTTCATTTCAAGCCTCACAAGTTGCTCTCACCGCCCATTTACAGCCATTGGCCAGGTTGCTTTTGACAGTAAATTACCATGATCTAATCATAACAAATAAGTCATAATTCAATAACATTTTGACAGGGCTTATTAGCAGATAACACATTTTCCTGTAGCTCTGTCAAAGTTTTAAAAAGGGACTGTATAGTAAAAAGGTTTTTGATATTTTGCTTTGTCAAGAAAAAAAGTTAGAAAACAAAAGATTGAATAAGCAGAAGGGAAACAGTTATTTGGGTAGACTGTCAGAAAGTTAATTTTGACCTTTCACTTGAAGAGCAGTGTGAGAAACATAACAAAGAGAATTCTGCATGAAAAGAAATGTTCAGCCTTATATAAGAAAAAAAAGCGCTGAAAGTAAATTGGGTATTATTATTGAGTGTGAAGTATGATGGATGAAGTTGACTTATATTAGCACTTTTTAAAAGTTATTTTGCAATTAAAGATAAACAGTTTCTGACTCTGACAATTTATTTTTAACTTGCTTACTCAGGTGCTGGTTTTCAATAGAACTTAGACCTTTATTAGTATTCACTTTTGAGGAAACTCCAAAAAATGTGTTGGAAAAAAATGACACTGAAAAAAAAAATCTTAGCGTAGTCAGATAAACAAATAGATCGTGATTACCTTTGATGAAGTTAATTGTGTTTTAGCTTTGTGGTAATTATTGATAGCTTTTGATATTCTGACTGAGCCCCCAAAACGCAGAGTATCTTTTACACACATTAAAACCCTAGACACCTTTTGTAGAAGAGTAGGTCACCATGGCTGGTGGCGTGGATAGCACAAACATACCCAGCCAGTGCCCTGCTGCCAGGAGAGGTATGGGCTCCACCACGATCATCTAGCACACTACCTAAAAGTTCAGTGCTGTGCCCAAATGACCCTCCAAGGAGTTGAGGGAGAAGTCAAGTCAGTGCAGTGGAAGAATGTTTACATGATATCAGTTATTATTGGGTGTGTGCTGTGTGGTAACACGTGTGGTTGTTTTATGCGCAGGTATCGTGAACTGTTGGAGAGCCAGGTCTCAGATCCGAACACCCTGCCTCCGGAGTGTACTCCAAACATTGACGGCCCCAACGCCAAATCCGTGCCTCGAGAACAGACCCTGCATTCTTTCCACACCCTCTTCTGTCGACGCTGCTACAAATATGACTGTTTCCTGCATCGTAAGGCTTTTTTTTCTCTTATGTCTTCATTGTTCAGCTGCTGTATTTAAGTCCCTAGTATTTATGACAGCGTTTTAGGGTACAGTACAGCAGTTTTCTGCTTATCTTCATGATCTTTTGTTGTGGTAACCGGCATATGTGTAGAGATTTACTGACAGTGTGGTGTTGTCTTTGGCAGCTTACCACCCCACGCCGAGCATGATGAGTCGAAAGATGGCACAAAAGAAACAAGAAAGTGAGCCCTGTGGACCTGACTGCTTCCTACACATTGTGAGTCACCTCCCTCCCGTAACTACTGTAATGTGACTTCCTTCTTTATTGTGGTTGGGTTTCATGTTTTTGGTTTGGGGGGGGGGGGTAGTAATAGTATGAGTTGGATGAGGGTTGTCTTCTCAGGGTTTTTTCCTTTCTTTATTTTGTTACCTTTGAATTGTTGTTCATGCCTTGTTCATGCTTTTCGTGGTCGGTAGGGCTATAAACAATAATTATGGTATGGTATGGTATGCCTTGGGCAAAAACTGATCCTGTTCCTTTAATTTGAACTGTCTAATGCAAAATTTATGTGTATTCAATGTCAGACACACACACACACACACACACACACACACACACACACAAATGCTCTCTCTTTGTTGTTTCATTTACAAGAAAAAGCAAAGATTAGCTATGAACAGTATTGATGATGCTTGCATGCCTGACTTATCAAGGAAGACAGAAATGTTAGTGAATTTATATTGTGATGGATTTTATGTGTTTTTAGATTCTATGGGACTTTCACCTTTTCCTCTGCTTTCTTTTCATATCTTTTTTCCCATGTCTTAATGCAGCTGACAGTTGTTACAGTAACTAAATAATTTTTCAATGAAAGATCAATATGGATAAAAGATCTTTGATAAAGTTGTTAAAAAGTAGTATCAGTGGTGGGTTAACAAGGAACATCTGCTCACAGACTGGAGTAAAGCCTCAGAGAGAAGAAGAAGCAGACTCGGAATCAGTCAGCAGTTCACCCCCACGACTATCGGGTCGCAAACACAAGCAGGCTGGCAGCAGTCACAGCAGCAACAGCAGCGATGACAGTGACCGCAGCAACGATGCCACAGACATGGAAATCTCCTTCCCTGAGCGCCGACAGCCCCCAACAGCCGAGTGGACTGGTGCTGAAGAATCTCTGTTCAGGGTTGTGGCCGACATGTATCGCAACAATTATTGTGCTCTGTCCAAGCTGATTGGCTCCAAGTCCTGTAAACAAGTAAGAACTTTCTTACAGCATGTATATTTTATGACATCACCGCTGTAAGTTTATTTTACATGAAGGGTGTGCTCAGTTAAGAAAGGAAAGCACAATTTTTTTTCTCAGAAACTTCAATTTGCCAATTTCTTGTACAAATCATGTATTTTAAATACAATATGTGGAGTGTAAGTATGACATTTTGTTATCTATAAAAGATATAAAAAATCTGGAGTCAGATCTTATGAAATATTTTAGTAATTAACCTATCCCTGAAGTCAGAATGCGAGGCGCATATGCAAGAATCTAACCATTGGTGAACCTTGGAGCTCTAGCTGAGGAATGGGGAAAAAAAAATTAACCTGCTGTGATCGTAGAGAAAGGAATATTCTATTCTGTTGTGTGAACAAATGAGAAAAGTGGAATGTGAATTCTGAAGGTCAGCTGCTGTGTGTTTCAGGTGTATGAATTTGCCATCAAGGAGGAGGCTCACATACCTGACCTGAGGGAAGAGAACACCCAGACGCCCCCCAGAAAAAAGAAAAAGAAACACAAGTAAGATGAAGCCCAAACAGAGAGAGAGAGAAGGGAGGGGTTGAGGAAATCCTTGATTTCTCTGCAGTGTTTTCTGTATTAGAAAATACAACACAGCACATAGTTTAATGATTAATTGTGCATACCATGAGTTTGTTTTATTTTTTAAGTTACTTTGATTTTTTTCTTGCAGTCGTCATGATGAGAAAGAAAATTTTGTGTAGAAGAGCAGTGTTGATTCTAGGCTGCAGCATGTGGGATTCCTGCATTTTTCATTATTCAGGCTCAACAAATTTCAAGCAGTGTGTCCTATTGGGACTGTACAATTACAATTCATTACAATACAAAACAATGACTATGTTAAGATTGCTTAATCAATTCATATTTTGGTAATAGTAAATGTTCAATTGGACAGGGATTATTTTGGTAAGACAAGTAGGTATCCAGGTGAAATAACTTTTTGTCTTCTGTTCCTGCTTCTGCTGGCTGAGAGGAGAGATGAGTTGATGAAGGGTGAGATTGTTTTTTCGTTATTTAGAATATATGCAAAATCAAATAACTCTTTCCTTTGTTTTCTAATAAGTTTGTTCTTGGTTCTTGATCTTGTGAATGTATAACTCATCTAATGTGAAGGTGTGTGTTACAGCAATTGCTTTTAAAGTATTAATCTTGAAACAAGACAAATTCTTGCTTGATATTCTGCTCCCATTGTATTGTTGTTTGCTTATGTCACATTGTGATTTTGCTGAAAATAGGGATTTAAACCAATTGAAAAACAGTTTTGTTAAAAAAAAAAAAATTTTAAAGGAAGAAATTTTGAATATTGGGATACTATAGTTTGATTCAGAAAATGTGCATTTTGTGTATGATGCCTGATGTCATTATGGTTTAGATGATTATGGAGTGAAAAGTGTTTGTGATGATCAACTGCTGATGTATGTACCGTCGTTCAATTGAGGATCTTACCGGTACATTGCCACTGACACTGATGTGAAGGAATACATACAGGTTGTGGTCGATGCACTGCCGCAAGGTTCAGCAAAAGAAGGATGGATCCACCAACCCTGTATACAACTACCAGCCCTGTGACCACCCGGGCCAACGCTGTGACGACTCCTGCCCCTGTATCATGGCTCAGAACTTCTGTGAAAAGTTCTGCCAGTGCAGCAGCGATTGTGAGTACAAGTGTGACTGATTGATTGTGAAAAATTCAGGCAGTGGTTAAGAATTTTCAAGTGTGTGTGTGTGTGTGCATATGTGTGAGTGAGATTGCGTGTGCACGCATGTGTAGGTATGCATGATTCTGTGTACAAAAAGTTCTGCCAGGTCAGCAGTGATAGTCTGCAGAAAAGGGACTAGTTTGCATGATAAGTGGGAATGATGGTTTGAATGTATGAATATTTGATTTTAGAGAACTTTAAAATCTCCACACTCATGAATAGAATTGTTGTACTAAGCTGCTAGAGTGGTTGCGTGAATTTTACTTTTTTTAAAGAAAAAATAGAAAGGTTGGAGGATATAAAAATAAAACTGGTCATTTTTGTATTAACCCTATGTTATGTATAGTGAGAATTGAGGATTGTGTCTGAAACTAGATATGTCTTTATAGTGCTTTGAATACTTAATGCTAACACACATTTATCAGGAGTAATAGATATATGCATGTGACTGGTCATAACTGACAGGAGGTTGGGGTTTTGTTGTTGTTGTTTCTTTTAATTAACAGATACTGTTCTGTGATGTAAATGATATGAAAATAAACATGTTTCAGTATATTTTAAGATATGATGGACATTGCAAACAAAAATAGCCATAGAAGTTTGTTTTTCATTCACCAATAGAAAGCACATTGAATTCCAAGCAGAGAAACGTACTGTGATCATAAATACCAGATCAATAATAAATGGTGTGATGAAAGTAGTTGCCTTCCACAGACAAGCAGAGACTCGTTTATCTCAGAACTTGTGATAGTGGTTGACGTTGTTGATGTGGTACCCCAGGTCAGAACCGATTTCCTGGCTGTCGGTGCAAGGCGCAGTGCAACACCAAACAGTGTCCCTGTTTCCTGGCTGTGAGGGAGTGTGACCCTGATCTCTGCCAGACTTGTGGTGCTGGTAAATATCACTTTTTTTTCCCCTTACAGGGCTTTTATTGGAAATATTTCTGCAACTTTTATAATGTGTGAATGAATTTTAGATATGTATGAAAGATTAGAAAGTCTACGTGCAAAAAAGTATATGTTGACAGTACCACAAATATATAGACACAAATTGGCAGCACCGCAAATATATACACACAAAGCACCACAGATGTATACACTCAGATTGGCAGCACCACAAATATATACACACTAATTGGCAGCACCACAAATATATACACACTAATTAGCAGCACCACAAATATATACACACAAAGCACCACAAATGTATACACTCAGATTGGCAGCACCACAAATGTGTAGTACACACAAACTGGAAGCAATAAGGACATCTCCAAGGTGGCCAAATAGTATTTGAAGTGAGAGAAGGTAGCTGTGATTTTGGCTAGAACAAACTCAGATGGATATTTTGTAGAGTCAGAAAAGTTGCTCTTTAGTTTTATATTTAAATTGCATTTTGTCCTAAGATGCTCTGTAAATGCTATTATTCTAGATAAGGAATGATAAAGAAGCAGAAGCAATAGTTACCTTGCATATATACCTCACCCTATATCTGCTTGTCTGTTTCAGTTGGTATTAATGTAGTATGAGTGAATACTGTTTTTGTTGGGGTATGTTTCATGCATTTCAGATTACTCAGTTTGGTGTTTTTGCTTTTTTTAATTTGGTGAGCAACTTAATCAGCAGAGGATGAGCTTTACAAACATCCTGATTTTAGCTGTAGAAAGATGGTTGATGTATGATAAGTGAATGTAATTTGTGTGCATGCTGTCTTTTTCAGATCTGTTTGACACTGGCAGAATATCCTGTAAAAATGTCAGCGTGCAGAGAGGTCTTAGAAAGGTGAGCTCTGTTCTTTGTCTGTTATTATTTTTCTTTTGCAAAAGCCATTCTAAGATTATTTATTTGAATAATTGTCTCTTCATTCAGTGCTTTGTACTCGAGTGAACCACTTTATTTGCATCTTTTTTTTGTTTGTTTCTCAGTGAGAGCCCCGCGGTTCACCAGTAGTGAGATTTTGTGGTTGCAACCATTTACCCACCACTAAGGCAGCCGTATTCTGACTTCAGGGGTGATGTCTAAACACGATAGCAGTGTGCATGCTGTTTTTGTAATTTTTTGTCATCCGTTCCCATTGGCACAAATGGCCTTCTCTTCTGAAAGACAGAACAGGTTTTAATGTTCTGTGTGCATCCACACACGGAAGCTCAGTTTATAATCTTATCTGATGGACTTTCAGGGGAGTGAAGTCGGCACTGATGTTAACTCCAGGGGGAAAATCCACTCATACAGCGGTCTCAGTGGTGGCTTGAACCCAGGCCATCAGATCACGAGCGCAATGCTCTAACTACCAGGCTGTTCTGTCCCCCTATTTGCATCATAAAGTGTAGTATGAGACTGCTAAAATACAATACTTGAAAGTCTTTATGTGGGAAGGGCCAGATTGGTGACAGAAGTTAGGAAAACACCATAACAATGAGATAGGATAGAATTAAAGGATACTGTCATGTCAAATCCTGTGACCAGGACAGTCTTGAGAACTAGACTGTATCCAGTTTTGTCCTGTTTACAATCTGCATGCTGAACTGAAAACAGTACAGAACTTAAGTTGTGAGCGAATGAATGAATGGCTTCTGTTTTCCTTATAATTATGGCTTGAATAACAGAGTAAGGAGCAATAAGAGAAAGAGCACATTATTCTATTTTAAATTTATGTAAAAGCATAGAGAATGGGTTTAAGGAGGGAAGAGGAAAAGGAAGAGGTCGGGCAATGTATGAAAGAGTGTTGCATGTTGCTATTTGTTGAGATGAAAAATAAAAAGCATTACATCACCAATAACCAAGCTTTCCAATTGCCTGGTTATATAGGACTTGTATAAACATCCATATACTTTGATGGAAAAACTCTTATAGTGCACATGATAACCAGCTGACTTGGTTATATATTTAGGTATCCATGTTATGAGCTCTCTGTATATATGATAACAGTGGAGGGATGGTTCATTTTGACAGGTTTTACCTGATAATAGTAACAGCAGCTGTTCCACATAAATAGGTTTACATGAATTTCCATTCTACAGTGGGTCCTACTTTTCATCATAAAGGAGGATTGCTTTTTTTCTTTTGTATTTTCTGATTAGAGGATATGTTAAAAGAGGATTCTATAGAATTTTTTTTAAAAGATTTTAAAAAGAAAGAATTTAATGTCTTGCTCTTGTTAATGTCCATGATTTTTTTCTTCAGCACTTGTTGCTGGCTCCCTCTGACGTGGCAGGGTGGGGGATTTTTCTGAAGACGCCGGCAGAGAAAAACGAGTTCATTTCAGAATACTGTGGTGAGGTAAGTCATCACAAAACATGCTGTACTTTGTGTGGAAAATTCATTGTTGGTGCGTCTGTGAAGTTTATTTTCATATCTTACTACAGCTGCATGCTCCTCTTCTGTCATGATATTCTTTTGGGACAAAAAGCGAGTGTGTATGGTTTTTTCTTTTCACTTTGAATTTGTTCTGTTTTGTCATGACTGATAAAGCAGATAGACTTTGTGATAAAAATCAGTTCCTGTTTGTTTTATGTTCAACTAGGATTGGAAAAATTCAGTGGGATGATTTTTTGTGTGTGTGTGTTTTGTGTTCATACTTATTTTCATTCATTTATGCTGAGTATATATTTGTGGATGTGCAGATCATATCCCAAGATGAAGCAGACAGACGAGGAAAAGTTTATGACAAATACATGTGCAGTTTTCTCTTCAACCTCAATAATGGTAAGTTTTTGGTCAAGAGAGCATTTGTTCGGTCGGGTGTGTGCATACATATATATATATAATAAACATTAGTGAGTATGTTTGTGTTCTAAATGACTGTTGAATTCAAACTTAAGAGAATGTTTACAGGACAGCTGGTAATGCCTCATTGAGATGTTTGATAAATGTCTTGATCTATAAGAATTGGAAATTTTAGTGATAACATTTAATAAACCAAGAGTACAGTGGATGCATGTGTGTGTAGATGTGTGTGTGTAGATGCTTGTGAAAATGTGTGTGTGTGTATTTTAGTAGCAATAAAATTTGTAAAAATGAGAGATAGGAAAAGTAAAAACATTAAGCTTCATCATTTACACTTTAAAAAAAAAATTCAGTGAGTATATACTTTGAAGCATGTATTGAGTCCAAGATAAAGAAACAAGTAAAACCACACATTATAATTGATCAGTGAGATTTTGTTGTTTTCAGATTTTGTGGTGGATGCAACGCGCAAAGGCAACAAGATCCGTTTTGCCAACCACTCCATCAACCCCAACTGTTACGCCAAAGTGATGATGGTCAATGGCGACCACCGCATTGGCATTTTTGCTAAACGCCCGATCCAGGCAGGAGAGGAGCTCTTCTTTGATTACCGGTATGATCACATTCACTATAAATCCAATAGTGGGGTTTTTCCCCTTTTTTAAAAATGTTAAAGTTCAGGTTTTAAATACATATGTAGTGTTAGTCACTGTTTATTGTTAGCCTGTTTAAACATGGGCCAGAATGTCTTTGTGGTTAGAACATTGGTTTTGTGATGTGAGGTAGTCTTCTTCATCAAACGCTCAGACAGCAACTATTGTTGTCTGTCATATGAGCAAAAATGCGTTGCACTGCCGTTAAGCGCCTGACAAGTCAGGCCCAGAGCATCTGACTTCGGCATGGGAGAGAATTGTTATCTTTTAAGTCTTTCTGGTGAAAAAAAGGGCAAGAGAATGGACCAAGAAGGCAGAAAATAGACAACAAGGAGGTGACAGGAAGAGAAGGAACAAGACAGAAATAAAGAGAGGGATAGAAAAGAGGGAAACCCTAACACAGAATTTCCAGAAGGTGGGGATGCTATTTTTACTGACAGGCCCCCGGCATCACCACGAGGGAATATGGTATACAATACATTGTATTGTATTGCATCGTATCGTATTGCGTGGCATTGTGAGTGTTGTGTCGAATTGTATTGTATTGCATTGCTTTGTGTTGTATTTTATTGTACTGTATTGTATCGTATCGTTTCATATCGTATTGTATTGTATAGTACAGTATTGTATCGTAGAGTATTGTATTGTATCGTATTGTATTGTATCATATTGTATTTTACCGTGTTGTATCATATTTTATGATAATTTATCGCATTGTATAATATTGCATTGTATCATATTGTATAATATCGTATTGTGTTGTATTGTATTGTATTGTATCGTACTGTATTGTATCGCATCGTATTGTATGGTAATATATTGTATAAAACTAATGTCTCAAAGGAAACAGTTTTACAAGAACCTGATATAAGATAAAGGTAAAGGTGTCCCACAACCTATGAGGTCAATGGAGAACGAGGCATCAGAGACCTCAGATTCTCCAGGGGCCAGCATATTGAGGGCGGCACCCATCTCCTCTCCCTCGCTGCTTTACCTTCCCTAACCCTAAAGAGGCGGGTACCCATTTACAGGTGGGTGAACTTGGGGACTGTGCTGAAACCAAGGCGTGCAAACGGTCAACCATCCACTTGGTAACCAGGCTCGATGCTGCTTAACCTTTGCTTGGGCAAAGCGAGTGCTCTGACCACTGAGCTATCCCGCCCCCTTTTAGAATGTGATAAAATAACTAAACCCAAATCAACAAACAACATTGCTTTAGTACAACTACAAGTACTAGGGTTGCTAGCAATGCGTCCAATCTTTTTTCAATGTTTAATTATTCTTGAAAGTTATTTCTGACTGCTCTGTCTAGGAGAGGGAGGGTGAGGAGGGAGGTGGTATATGATAAGGGTGTGTAATTTTGTAGGGGGTGGGGTGGGAGAGGGTGAGGGGGATGGAGAGTGTATAGTAAGCAGGACATAAGACAGTGGGATGGGGAGGGGGCTGTTACTGTGTTAGTGCCCTAGAAGTCTGCCTACCACTGATGAAAAGGTGGTGGCAGATTGAATTTGGATGATTTCTGTCTTCCAGTTGGTTCCACCTCCAAAAGAAAGAACAATGCTTTGAAGCCCCCGGCACCTGCTACCATTCCCTGTCCCCACTGCAGCAGAACTTTCCAAGCGCG
>JAUZNI010431775.1:0-10727 GCA_034780235.1 Concholepas concholepas | reverse complement strand
TATGAACTTGTCGGAAAAAAAAGTTTTTCTTTTTCTAAACAGAATAATATTTCAACACACACAACATAAAGTCATACTGTTTCCTTAATTTACAAACCAATCTCTCATGATTTCCTGAAACAAGTGTGCACACTGAAAACACGAAATAGCCAAAAAATTTCACATTTTTAACAGTCACTGCAAAAAGTCCAGAAACTGTAGCTTCCCCCACAGCAATACTTCAAACTGTCACAATCAAACCAAGTCTGCCATCATTGTTTCCGCACACACACAAAAAAAGAAGCTAAGAAAAATGAACAATCATTGAGAAAATTGATATTGATAAAAAGCTTAGCACATTCTTCATGGTTAAAACAACCTTGTCAGAATAAAACAAAAACACTCATAATGATTTAAACTAGTAAAAAAAGAAAAAAAAAGGTTTACTACAGAATAGTTTAACATACTAAACAGTCTTAGATGTCCTGCAAAACTGCAATCAGTTTTGGAACAAAGCACCCCTGACAACGATTCCTGTCGCAGAGCAGGGACAATCTCAACATCTTCCAAAATAATTTTCTGAGCTTGTCACTTGGTACAACCTTTTTCATACCATGCATATCTGATCCAAAACCTTACCATTTGGAACAAAACAACAAGGAACCTACAGAAAATTTCCTGGTCTGCTCTCCATCATTTTCACAGCTTACACTTTGATAGCAAGTCATTATTTAGTTGACTTTCTCATTACATTAGTTCAATTGGATCTTTTCTGCTGTCAGCTACAGACTTGCATGCAATCAATTTTCCATCAGTTGTCGGTTATTGCAACTGTGAACGATGGTACATCAAGTATATATAAATCCCGATTGATTTCAACCCAACAGGGGAATTGGTGAGGTAAGAAAGAGACAACTGAAGATGTCAAAATCAAATGATCAATCGCCGGAGTTCCCTATTTTGGAGAATACAGTATTGTGTTTTAATCCATGTCTGTGCTGGAGTTATCAACGCCAGAAGCAACATAGACGGTACAATATCAGACTTTACTTCTTGCTCCCTTACAACTCGTGTCTTCGGAGTAACATGAACAATGTAAAACTAATGGATTTCATTCTTGAAAGACAAACGAGCTGATCATAAGAACTGAAAGGCGTAGTAGAATAGGACATTGCGTAAAACTTTATCAACTTGTTTAAGAAAATGGGGTTATTTTTGCGTTCTTCATTAACAAACCGTTAATTCTAAATGCAAACTTCATTTTGATTCTTTCTTTTTGGGGGGTCTTTCGCATTTTTCCCCCTCTCAAACCGCAATTCTCTCTTTTTTAGTTAGTTTGACTTCCTTTGTTGTTTTCTCTTCCCTCCTAACACAATTTGCCGTTCTTCTCTTCTCTGCATCCCCTTACCAGGCAGGGTGCAGAGTGTCTGGCCTTCTCCACTTTGCAGGCCTGCCTGCTGGCTGTAGTTGATACATTACGACTTCAGAGCAGCTCATTTCATTGCACAGGTTGCATGCTGGGTATGTTCATGTTTCCATAATCCACCAAGTGCTGATATGAATTACAAGTTCTTTAAGGTGCATATTTGATCTTCTGCATGTGTATACAAATGAAAGGAATTAAGGCACTGACAGGTCTGCACTTGAAATTGACCTGGGAGATCATAAAAATCCACACCCTTAATTCACCGGACGCTGATGAAGAGATTTAAACCCACGACTTCATGGATCAGCGGGATTGAAGTCAATTGGTCGTAACCACTCAGCTATAGCATCCGTCAATTTGCAGTTCAATTCTGTTTTCAGAGGGGAGGAGCTTTAAAATTTTGTCTACCCCCCCCTTTAAAAAAAAAAAAAAAAAATTATCATCTATGACACTGAACCATCATCATGGTGGCAATACCCTTGTTTGGGCGAGGTTGCTGAAAGAGAAACAAAGGAGAACAACAAAGGAAGAGAGATAAGCCAAACAAAGAACTAACCTGAACATACCCCTACAATCACACCCTGCTGTAGGGGTGTTCTCTCATGCCCATTAAAGTGTGACGTCGCACCTTGGCGGCACCTACAACATCGGCATCAGTGTCAAACATCTTCATCAGCACACACACAGATATATATAAATATACACATGCATATATACGTATCTTAGGGAACTATGGACATTACGGTGGGACAAAAAACTCTGTCTTGGCCTTGGGAGTAGAAGTTCAAATCAATCTTTACTAAACCTGTGTTACTCACTTTACAACATGGCCTGGCAACCCCCCCTCCCCCCTTCTCAGTTACACACACAATTTTCACATACACGCACATACACATACAATTCTCACACACACACACACATACCAAAACACACAATTCTCACACACACGCACATATACACACATACCAAAACACACAATTCTCACACATACACATACCAGCACACACACAATTCTCACACATACCAACACAAACACACGATTCTCACACACACGCACATACCAGCACACACAAAATTCTCTCACACACACACATGACTCTCACACACGCGCACATACCAGCACACACACAATTCTCACACACACGCGCACACACACACATACCAACACAAACACACGATTCTCACACACAGACATACCAATCTTATTTCTGTGTCAGAATTTACCATTGCCATATCCTGATGAAGATCGAGAGCAGAACACATTGAGGTAAAAATAATGACAGTAGCCAACAATAATGTGGTTTTTTTCATGCCTCGTCTAGAGCTCTGAGGTTTACCTATGGTGAGATTTTGCGTATGCAACCGTTTTTACCCATCATTAAGGTAGTCAGTCGCATTCTGACTTTGGGGATATAATGAACATAATAATCAATGATAAGGTAACTTATTCTATTTGGTTCATTCCCACCTGTACAAAATCAACCTTGTTACATATTTACAAATTTACATTAAAAATGATAATCATAAAAAGATTGTCTTGGTAAAATAAACTTAATCCTGTCTCATTCAACATCCTATCAATTTAAGACTAATCATATACTTATTTAAAGAAATATTATGCAAAATGTATATACTTATTCCTTGCAGTCATAGAGTTATGACAGATCCTACACTCCCTTAAACAGTATCATTTGCTGAAGACTATGACAATCAATTTAACAAAATATGAGGGAGCCAACAACACAACTACTGCAACGATGACATGATCGTTCTACTAGTAATAATTACAAAATATACACCATAAAGCTAAGAAACTGAAGGGACCTTCAACTTAAACCGAAGATTTAAAAAAAAAAATCAGATCAGTAAAAAAAAGAAACATGTTATTCTTATTTTCAAAAACAGACATTAAAAAATCATTGACAACAGGAAATTCATGTACTACATACATGTACAACCAGACATATATACACTCTGAAAGTTCAACACTCGGTCACAATAAAACAAACCAAAAAAGATTTGAGATCAAACTAAAAGGTCAAAAACTAAACTTCATAAAAAAGGAATGTTGGATTTCAGATGAGTAGAACATAATCTTTATCAACAAAACCAAAGTTCAGAAAACATACGAAAAAAATAAATGCAAGATTGATCAAAAGACAGACTATGGCAGTAATACTCTCTTTTAACCAGCAAATAAACACTTTAGACATATTTTAAATTCTGCGTAAGAAAAAATTGTTTTTAATCTATCATTTCAATTTTTGTTCTTCTCAGAACCTTGTCTAGTGATAAGGAACCTGCCTTTTTACAAAAAATCTTCAAAGAAATAATATACTGTACATAGAGTTTGGAGGATTAAGAAAGAAATATTCTCTTCCCCAGTTACATTGAATTACATTGCACAGAAGTTGGAATGTTACAACCATTTGCTTTACAAACTCGGCGTAGAAATTCTTTTTTTTTAAAGTAGAATGCGTAGAATATACCACTATGATTTTTCCCCCCCACCTTGGATTTGTACAACAATTAATCGCTGATAAAGAAGCGCGCACATAAATAAGACATCTATAGTATAATCAAAACAAACAACAGTAGTAAAGTTTGCACAACTACATCCTAAAATCTAAGCTGATCTTATCCCTCACAGTAAACAAATCACACATGAGATTCTGGGTCAGGAGAGAGAGAGAGAGAGAGAGAGAGAGACCATACTTCTCCTCCACGCCTGAACAACGCTCAATCAAACCCTAAAAACAAGCACATTCATCCACTTGCCACAAAGGAAGAAAGAGGAGGACAACACACGGCCCTCTCACTCCTCATCTCAAAAACATACCAGCCACCCCGGACGGGTCCAGACGAGGGTATTCCATCACAGTGGGCGCGGCGGTCGCCGCCAGACTGAAGGGTAACGCCTGCTGCTCGTAGGGGTTGTACATCAAGGCCCCTCCGTCACCCGGAGGGGAGACCAGCGGTGGTGGGGCCCCGTTCAGGATGCCCGTGCTGGTGACCGTCATGGGAGCCATGGGGGAGGGCAGGCGGGGAGCCAGGATGATGGGGGCCCCGGCAGGGGAGGGGTTGCCTGCTCGCATGGGGAGCTGTACAGGTTGCAGAAATCGGGCAGCATCTGCAGGGGGAAAGAAGTTTGTCTGAAACCCTAAGAAGTTTGAGAAGCAGAAAGTTTTGATTAATATGTGTAATATGACATCAACACAAGGGGTTGGGGGGGAGGATCAAATATGAAAGCAAAATGTTAATGGATGAATATAAAATGTATGTTAATGTCAGAAACCAATCCTTTGTTAGTGGGGAGGTTAAAGCATTTCTTATGTATATATATATATATATAAAATGTGCAGAATAGACAATGTAAAATTGCATGTGTGCGTGTGTGAGTGAGCGTGTATATGTGTGTGTGTCAAGTCAAAATGATCTTTATTGAGGGTAAAAGAGTAAGCTTACAAGTTTTGTGTGTGTGTGTGTGTGTGTATGCGCGTTTGTGTGTTTGTGTGTGTATGCGTGCTTGTGTGTATGTGTGTGTGTGTGTGTGTATGTGTGTGTGTGTGTATGCGTGTTTGTGTGTGTGTGTGTGCATATGTGTTTGTATAAAAACAGGAGTGTTCACCCATCCATTTAAAATCATTTCAATAGCAGTCACACATCACAGACTATCACATAAACAAAAAAAATGCTTCATGGTTTTGGAATGAAAACTAACTTAAAAAAAAAAAGTTATATAAAATAAAAAGATCAAAAGCCATTTTCATCTACTGATCATAACAAAGAGCACTTTGAAATCATGCTGGTGGTTGAAGTTTTTCAAAAATGTTACTTTATGATCAATGTACATTCTCAAAAGGTGTGTGTGTGTGTGTGTTAAAAATGTTACTTTATGATCAATGTACATTCTCAAAAAGTGTGTGTGTGTGTGTGTGTGTGTGTGTGTGTGTGTGTACCACTACCATGTTCAGACATGTTCATGTGTCTGTATTCATTTTTGTTTGAAGAGATTTCAGCTGAACGCCGACAGCTACAGCTATTTTCAACAAGACCCTAAAGTATTCACTTGTTTTCAGTGACATGTAATAAACTTTCATACCATTCTCTTGGCACAGACTATCATTCTAGGAAATGGCTAATCCTGACAGACACAACAACCACAACAAATAAACAGTAATAGCATTTCAATCCCCCCCCTTTCATGACTTTTCACTATTATTACAGATACTATACTTCGAACAAGATTAGACAACTCTCAAACTGATCAGTTAAAAAGAAAAAAAAAAAAGCTGTTAAGAGGAATGTAAAGCCAACTTCACCAAAATGTAAAACTTCAAACAAAACCAGAACCAGCAAAACCCCAGATTAAACAAAAATCAACTTCAAGTCAGGTTTTCTTTTTAAAAAGTTTTTTGTTTTTGTTTTTTTAAGCTTCTTTCTTCACTCAGCTCATTTCCCACAGTCCTCTGACACAGGCACAAGGTCACACACTTATGAACAAGATCATAAAACCTACAACTGTTTAAAAAGAAAACTAATGATAAAATGATGATGAAGCTCCAGAAAAAGTCATTACAAGAAAAAAAAGAAACCCACCCCAAAACAAAATTGCTAAAACAATAGCAACGAATGCTGTCACTGCTATACCATATATATATACATGAAGGGAATTAAGGCACAGGCAGGTCTGCACTTGAAGTTGACCTGGGAGATTGTAAAAATCCCCACCCTTAATTCACCAGACGCCACCGAGATTCGAACCCACGACTTCACAGAACCCCATGGAATTACAGTCAAACGGTTTTAACCATTTGACTATAGTGTCCGTGAACACTAAATTAAAAATAAAGCCTCCACATTAATGCTTCTCACATAACAGCTCAACACATTGTGATTCTCACATGAACAGCTTTTACTGACAAATGCAGAAGATGTTTTCACGTCTAACAATTCCCAAATATGTTTTCCAATAAATATAAACTGCCACCCCCAAAAGATGATAAAGCTAGTGGGTCACGATGACATATATGTGCAAGTATTATACTGAATATGTGCAAGTATTATACTGACAGTAACAGGTGCAGCAGGGTCTACCATAAACACAGCATGTATGGAAAGAATACAGTAGTCCCACTTCAATCATTAGAA
The DNA here is from genome assembly GCA_034780235.1 of Concholepas concholepas. Taxonomy (NCBI): domain Eukaryota; kingdom Metazoa; phylum Mollusca; class Gastropoda; order Neogastropoda; family Muricidae; genus Concholepas; species Concholepas concholepas. The sequence goes on along the minus strand of JAUZNI010431775.1, from coordinate 4,171 downwards.
ACAAAAGCTAAATCCATGCAAATGCAAACTAGCAGTGAAGACACATGCTCCGGTGACCATCTGCAATAAAAGGATCAAGTAATGCAGAAGCAGACTTCAGACCTAGGCAACAGCCATAAAAATCAGAAAAGAAAAAGTTTCTCGACTGAGATACAAGTCTCCTGCAGAGTCTCCGTATGACCAGTTTTACATAACAGAGAATGGTTCCACAATTTGGTGAGATTCTTCTTCTGTTACTGTTATCTTTTTCAGCTAGTATTTGAGGTACATTATTGGCAGCTAGTATTTGAGGTACATTATTGGCACGAATTTTGGGTACGCAAACATTGTTAATAACCCCATCATGTTCACTCTTCAGGGCCAACGTCTTAACACAACATTACACGTGAAGGTGTTTTTACTTTACGTCATCTATTCCTACTGCCACACAACCACCCACTCTTCTTTACAAGGTGGAATAGGACTGAGAATGCATGCAAATTCATACATATGTATATATACAAGCAAATATGTGTGAAACTGTAGTTTAAAGTCTCACCTCATGGGTGGGAAGGGAATAGTAGTTGGCACAAATGTTGGCTACAATGACAAAGCCTTTTTTTCAACCTGGCTGCCCTGAGTGGGATCTGAACCCACGACCCTTGGATCTAGCATTAACACCCCCCCCCCCCCTACCCACACAACCACTTGGGTGTTGGATGGTTTTGGGGGTTTTTTTAGCTGACAAAATCAGAGCGCAAATCTCATGAGTTCCCAAAGGTGAAACCGCTCGGCTCTGTCACTTGCGACTGGTTCAATGATCTCCTTTATGGAAGACCTTGAAAAATTAAAAAATGGGTTTTGTGTGGTTGTTTTTCTGTTTGTTTTTGCAGAAAAGAAGACAATTTTTCCACTGACAGTAACTTTTTAAAGCTTCACTGCTGGATTAAAAGCCAACAAAGTAGACTCGGCTGCAAGATGAAGTTAGTAGCTGGAAAGAGTAAGGAAACTCTGCAGGAGACTGATTTTCTATCCGCTATAAAAGTCCTTGCTATACATCCAAGTAAATACATAATGTGTGCATGATTACATTCTGTGAAGCTGCAAGTCTATGTAAACAGAAACTGGTGTTCCACATAGAGAGATATATGTGTAAAAATGATACACAAAACTACATGAAAAATTAACGAGTCAGGTGCGCAAAATATAAATGTCCACACTACGCTCTACAAAACTGTTTGCCAGCCAAAACCAACAATACTCTTTGTGAATGGAAAAGAAAACAACACTCCACTACAACTCTGAGCCACAGACATAAAAGCATTCTCCTTTTTCAGAACTGTTTACAGATGTAGACTATTCCATGTTACCCTGAAACACTCTATTCACCCTTCAAAATTGGTGAACTGTCATCTGACAATAATATTTGAGTGGACAAAATGGTATTTAAATTCAGAACGTCTGGTGGTGCACCAGATGCTAAAATTTGCATAACTCGCTTCAAGTCAGCAACGTTCACTTCAGGACGGACTCGGCTTTTACATCTTTGGGGCCCACGGACAAAATCGTGAGCGAATCAATGTCTATATACATGAACTGTCCTCATTCTGCTTCAATCATGCCAAAATGTTATTGCTCAAAGGTCTTAGCACCAAACACGGGTCATTTTCGGGGTTGAAGAAGTGATTATTGACAAATGGCAGGACAGCCTGGTGGTTAGAGCATTGGACTCGTGATCTAACAGCCCGGGTTCCAGCCACAAACGTGACGCCCATTCAAGGGGATTTTCCCCATGGAGTTAACACATCAGTGCTGAATCCATTCCCCCAAAAGTCTTTTGGATGAAACTATAAACCAAGGTCCCATGTACGAACGCACACAGAACATCCTGCGCACACGTTAAAACCTGTTCCGCCTTTCAGAAAAGTAGGCCACTGTGTGACAGTGGGAATGGATGACGAAATTGAAATAACCGCATGCATATGGTGACTGGATGTAAAAAAGCACCTGAGTGTTTATTTCATCCTTGAAATAAAAGAATTTAGATACATAAAAACTTAATGTTTCTCAAGCCACACCAGTCACCTTAGTATTTCTCTAACCACGTCACCAGTCATAATATGAGTGATAGAAGGCACCAGAGCAAATGCAAGGAAAAACCACATTAGCTTTACCAATAGGACAATGGACAAAGCAAGTCTCAAGTCTGTCTCTACGAATTTCTCTTGTACTTCATGTGCTCCTGTACTGGACCTGCACACTTCCACTCATCATCCACCTCCTCTGAGAGTGGGTTGGGCTAAAGGACAAGCTGAAGCACATATGGACTGACTAGCACATATGGACACGACGATGTGCACAATTTTTTTTTTTATCTCGCGACTCTGTCTTTCAAAGCTCAAAACTCAATAGTTTGCAATCACCACTCCAAATTTGCAACCAAAAAAAAAAAGAGATTGAGATGAGTCTATGAGTACACGCAGTTAATCGATCTGAATTGTTTTCCCCTCCTAAGAAATAAGAAAGAAAAACGGTGAGAAAAGTAAAAAAAAAAAAAAAAAAAATCTTCTGCCAAGCAAACAGACAAGACACACACAAAAGCTGACTGACGCATGCTGCTGGACTAAAAGGTGACAAGGCTTCCAATGAATTCAGAACCCCTGCAAAGGCCAAACCAAAACAGAACCAAGCCAAAACCTCACACAAGATACGCCGCAGCAACAGCAACGCAACGCAACACAACACCACCCGTCGCAGACTTACGACCAGCAACCGCGGCTTGACACATGGGTGGCGGGGGCCTTGTGGTGTCGCGGTAAGTGCCGTTAATTATGGCTAACTCCATTAGCTGACGCTTCTTTAGGTCATCCTCTCCTTCAGGCTGGAAGATAGGTAGGTGTGGAGAAGAGTGAGCAGCAACAAACAGTCATGTGTTCAAATCAATCAATCAGGTCAGTAGTAGTAGTCATTGCAAGAGAGAGAGAGGGTTAGTTAAGTTCTGTACAGCAGTGTGCACTTACGGGGCTGAAAGGGATGGAGCATTGCAATGGGTTTCTGATCGCGATACGTCCCATTCAAGATGGCCAGCTCCAACAGCTGTTTCTTTTTCAGTTCATCTTCCCCTTCCGGCTGTCAGAAAAGGTCAAAGTCAAAAGTCCAGTAACGTATTAATCATGATGTAATATATATATTATATACAAAGCAGGGGTGTGAACAAAGTGATATATTGTAGCACACACATGCAAATGGCGCAAAAGCGTGCTTGCACACACATACATGTAAACACACAAACACACACACCCTCCCTCCCCTGCACTCACTCCCAAAGTCATACAAACACATCAAAGCCTAACACCCATAATTATATACATTTGTTCCTCCACTAGAGCTCATTGGTTCACCAACGGTGACATTTTTGCCTATACAACTGTTTTTGCCCACCATTAAGTTAGCAGGGTTCCGACTTCAGGGATGATGACTAAACTCAACACCAGTGTGCATGCGTTTTTATTTTTGTCATCCGTTCTTACCGGCATGCCATGGCTTTCTCTTTCAGAAGGCAAAACGGGTTTTAACATGTGCACAAAATGTTCTGTGTGCATTCACACACAGGGCCTCAGTTCATAGTGTCCTCTGAAGGACTTTTGGGGGAGTTGAGTCAGTACTGACGTTAACTCCAGAGGAAAAATCCCCTTGAACGGGTGTCTCAGCGGTGGCTGGAACCCAGGTCGTCAAACGGCGAGTGCTAAGCTCTAACAACTATGCTATCCTGCCCCACACCCATATAAAGTTACACACACACACATGCTTACCAGCTCTTGGACTGATCTTGTAGATCATGCGCACCTTTTCCTTTTAAAATTAGCCCATTACACATATATGTATACAGATGCTACAAATGGTCCCCCTCAGCCAATTCTGCCTGTAGTGATGGCGATTTTCTACATGTTGTGAAATGAACCCATCACAACTCCATGCAAGCTGGTCAATTCAGCTTTACTTAGAACTACACACTGTTTTCCTTCCGCAGCAATTGGCTTGGCTTGTGTTTTGCAAAGTAAAGTTCTCTGCATGTGTTGTCAATCAAAAAAATTAGGGGGGGGGGGGGCACACACCAGGAAGCAAATGATTTACTGTCTTAAGTATTTTACATGTTTGTCAATTTAATCAATAATTCAACTATCATTCTCTG
>JAUZNI010430665.1:0-10728 GCA_034780235.1 Concholepas concholepas | reverse complement strand
TTCAGTAACATAATTGAATTGGGGATAAAGCTTTTTTTTTTTTTAGTTCGGAGAGTTTTAAATGACACTGTTTGTGATAGACTGGCCCCCTTGTTATGCTTAGTATCTTTATGGATGTTGTAGCTGAGTAGTTAACTTCAATCCCGTGGGTCCATAAAGAAATGGGTTCAAATCTTGACAGATATGTTCGTGTTTCTGTTTTCCATGACCCTTTCAATGCTGACATGAGTTATGGGATCTTTAACGTGCATTTTTTGGTCTTCTGCATTATATATATGAAGGGAATTGAAGTCCTGGCAGGTCTACACTTTGAGCTGTCCTGGGAAATCACAAAAATCACCACCCTTTATTCACCAGATGTGCTGCTGAGATATAGATGTGGACCCATGACATTATAGACCCACAGGATTGAAGTCAAACGGTCTTAACCATTTGTTCATAGCAACCCCAGATTTTGTTTTTAAATCTCGGTTTAGCTAGACATACTTACTATATCTGACTTATGCAATACCTAGCCTACAGCTGTGAGACACCATTACCTAAGCCAAACATGGTAAGGGGTGGGTGGGTGGAATAGCCTAGTGGTCAGAGCATTGAGCTCATGATTTGATGGCCCAGGTTAAAGCCACCACTGAAACACCCATTTGAGGGGATTTTTTCCCCAGAGTTAACATCAGTACCGAGTCCACTCCCCCCAAAGTCCTTTTGATGAGACTATAAACTGAGGTCCCGTGTACCAATGCAGGCAGCATTTCCCGCACACATGGAGCAGTAGGCTATTGTGGGCTGATAGGAACCAATGACAAAATCTAAAAAAACGCATGGAAACTGGTGTGTTTAGACATCACCCCAAAAGTCAGAAAGTGACTACATTGATGGTGGGTAAACGGATGCATACACAAAGATCTCACCATTGTTGAACCTCAGAGCTCTAGCTGAGGGACAAAAAAAAAAGAAAAAGAAAGAAAAAAAAGACATGGTAAGTAAGTGTGGCTAAGATGGCCAACTGGTCTGCTCCTAATGACAGTGAAGACTCTGTATGGGGGAAAGTGGCCTTTCCAATCCACCATCCAGGAATACACTGTGATGGAGGGCAGGGGGGGGGGGGTCTCTTTGCCACTGTGGGGGACGGGATAGCCTGGTTGGTTAGAGTGTTGCGCATGGCGCTCGTGATCTCCTGACCCAGGTTCGAATCCTGTTTAAGGGGATATTTTCCTCTGGAGTAACATCAAAGCCGACTCCACTTCCCACTAAAGTCCTTCGGGTGAGACTATAAACCAAGGTCCCATGTGCAAATGCACGCAGAACATCTTGCAGACATGATAAAACCTGTACCGTTTTTTGGAAGAGTAGGCCATTGTGTGCCGGCGGGAATGAATAACAAAATTTACAAAACTACGTACACACAGGGACTGGATGTAAAAAAAGCACATGAGTGCTTATTCCATTATCCTCAAAATAAAAGAATAGAATGGAATTGATATGGTGTTTTGTCTGGAGACACCTATGTCATGGTGTGTGTGTGAGTGTTAGTGAGTGTGTGTGTGTGTTAGTGAGTGTGTTAGTAAGTGTGTGTATATGCGTGTGTGCGTGTGTGTTAGTGAGTGTTAGTGAGTGTGTGTGTGTGCATGTGTGAAATGTGAAAGAAATTCATGTTAAAATCAAAGCCCTTATGATATGTGCACACACACACATACACACACACACACACTCTCTCTCTCTCTCTTGATTTCAAAGTCAACAGTCATCATGATATATATGTAAGTTTATAGCCATATGAAAACTCACACAGATAAATGCCAGATATTCAAAGAAAACAAGGTATTCATAAACAAACAGTTTGTTTTAAAAAGAAACACATGCATAGTATATACTGCCTGACAATACCAGGTAAGACACATGAATTCTGATTCAGCAGGATATTAATTACCATGGACAAGGTTCACATGCTCTCTTAGCAACAAATCCACGCACAATTTCAATCCTCTGCATTCACTGGAATGTATAATTATTGCATAACATACCCATGTCAGCAAGCATAAGAAGAAATTGAGAAAGAAAATGTGATCATATTCAGTTTATAATGGTTAGTCGGATGTTTAATATATATAAAAAACACGTAAAAAAGCTAAAAAAGGGTGTCTAATTTCATTTCCATTCCATTCAGTCCAATATTTTCAGTCAAATAAACTCATGTTCAAAATGCATGCTCACACTTTTCCTATTTTTTGTGTGAACACAATCAAAAGCATTCAGACAAAACATTAAAAACATAAAGAAGCATAACTGTTAAACAGATGTTAACTTTTCTCACCATTTTTTTTAACAGCTTTGCACCAAGTTCTTAAAAAATTAATAAAAATAAAAAAAAAACAGAAAGAAAAAGAAACATTTTTTTGATAATGAACAAATGTTAACACACCTGATTTTTAACAAAAAGATCACAATCATATTGTTACAAATCTGAAGTCTTCTGTCCCAGTGATATTCTGTAATGTATTTTCAAGTCCACCTGAGAGAGAGACTGAGGCTCATGGACAATACAATAATCACCTTTAGTACCGTCTGCTCCCTCCAGTGGGCATGTTGAAGGCGGTAGAAAACTGTAAACTGTCAGCTTTCATTCAGACTGGGGAGTGGACTGTGCTAAGTGTGAGCTTACCCAGCTGTTGCTCTATTGGTCAAGTTTTTTGAGCAGTGTTCTAAAATTCAGTTACATAAAGTGTGATCCCAGTCTTTCCTTGAGCCCATACGACATTAAGCTCTTACTAGGAGCTTCCCACGATGTTCACATACTAATGTTTGTAAAATGTAAAATGCCAGGAGAGAGAGAGAGAGAGAGAGAGAGAGATCAAATCAAACTCAACAACTGAATGAGCCCCCCAAAAACCAAAGACTTTATCACAATTAAAATTGCAGAATGCAGACGGGGGTAAAACAGACACAATCACTGAAAAACACCAAAAGAACAGAGATCATAAAATGAATGAAGTTACCATTGATTACAAAGCCAATACAGGTTTACAATGTTTATTTCTCTTCACTTCATTGACATGTGCAACAGGTTTGATAACCCTGGTTGTATATTAACTCCCTTGGGAGTCTGTAGCTTAAGTAGGAATCTTTTTTTTTTAATCCACTTTTCTTTTCCTTTAAATTTTGGCTGTTCAAATTTAGATAACAGAAAAAAAAAATCTTCAGCCTCTTGCTGATGTTGTAGTTGGGCATTCCCCAGCTTGACACCCTGGGGGTCACCGAGAAAATGCACTCTGTCTCACTCATCCCTGCTGGAAACTCCCTGTGAAACCAGAAGTACACGCTGGATGAGAAGTGTGTAAGGCGTGACTGCCTTTAACTACATCACCATGTAACTTGCTGTGACGCTCACTACCACCAATTGCAAACTCCACCAAAGACTGTTTCTCAACCAGTTTGAACGGGGCAGTGAGGCCAAATACATTGTTTCAACCTGGAGATTTGGCTTCTTTCTCTCTGCACAAACATAGAAATACGACGGTTTAAGAAAGTATTCAGTGACAACACATAAATTTTACGGCTGCATTTGATTTTCTTAGTTTCGCTCTTTGATTGGTGATGGCTGAAAACATTCTAAGGTGAGGTCAATGGCAAAGGAAAATGGCCCTTATATATTCATGAATCATTCTTCTAATGCAAATTTTTATGCATTAATAGCAAACCTGAGCCCTGCAGGAAACTGTTTTCTTATTATGTGAAGAATCCTTTAGTGTTATCTCTGTCAGTTTCTATCACACTCTTCTTTATAATACTTACATACTTATTTCAAACCTAAGATTTTCCCCTCCTGTTTAATCTCATATCTATCCCTGCCTTCAATGGCTGAAATCCCCATCACCCCGCCAAAGTGTATAACCTTTATGTGTGTGTGTGTGTGCGTGTGCGCGTGCGTGTGTGTGTGCGTGCGTGCGCGGTGTGTGCGTGCGTGCGCAGTGTGTGTGTGTGCATTCGAATTTGTTAAAACTATTAATTGCTATTGGTTGCATGTGTAAGAATAGGTTGAATGCGAGCGCTTTGATTTGTTTTTACAATATATGTAAACCCCTATTCACATTCCATTTATTATTGTTAGTAGTAGTAGTAGTAGTAGTAGCAGCAGCAGCAGCAGTAGTAGTAGTAGTAGTATTGTTGTTACCACCTCATGGAATGTTTACAGAAAGGCCTAACATTCATATTCAGCGCCGATTTTTTACTTTGTTTACAGTCATCAGGGGATCAGTCATGATGCACCTATGTTAAAATTCCCTGCTGTTCAAGGTTTTGTTATGTGGAGTTTTGGGAAATAAATGTATATCAGTGGTTTGGCATTGCTTTCTGATAATAGCTCTCTCCTGTTAGCGTTACCCAGGTGGCATCACGTGGAGATCGGGGTAGGAGTCTGCAATATCAAACGCGTGAACACACTTGTCTTCAGGCCATTGAAGAAAGTGAAAGGAGATATCGGATCTACATTGTTCCTTTCATTGCCGAAATAAAAACATTCTCCATAATCCCTTTCTGTAACTGTGAGAAACGATGCAGACATGACTCGGTATCTTGTCACGACTCTTGCATTTGCAGATTAACAACAAACAAGCGTGGTCAAGGAAATCGGAAATTCTCAATCATCGAACATAAAAACTCTGGAGATTTTTGTATGCTACCGACATTTCTAGCAAGTCTTGTCTTTTTTTACCATCTGCCACCTCCATCATAAAGTCTATAAATCCGTCTAGTAGAATTAGAATGGGAAATGAGAGAAAGGGTTGACTGTAACCTGTCGTCGGTCTACAGAAAATATTAGAATATTTTGGGGTGGACTCGTGAGTTCCCGAGAAGTCGCCTGTAGCAGGCGTACACTCTGTTTACTTTCGTATGCGTGTGTTCATTGGTCAAAGCACTCCCGAACAAGAATATCAGAGAACATGATTGGTTAGTTTTGACGGAACTATCCGATTTCTGGAAGATTCGGGTTTGTTCGGGAAAGTTCTTGAGTCATTTCCGGTGGGTTATATCTTGGCGTGTGACGTCTTCTCCGCAGTCAGAGCAACGATACCGTTGGAGAGTGAACAGTAGCCTAATCGTCTCGTAGCTGAAAGTGTTTGCAACTGTTTGATTCTTCTGAACGTGCTGCCTTTATGATGGGAAAAGACTATTATAAAATCTTGGGTGTGCCCAAAGGTGCATCCGAAGATGATTTGAAGAAAGCTTACCGCAAAATGGCCTTGAAGTACCACCCTGACAAGAACAAGTCACCAGGCGCTGAAGAGAAGTTCAAGGAAATAGCTGAAGCCTACGATGTGTTGAGTGACCCGAAAAAGCGGGGGATTTTCGATAAGTTTGGCGAAGAAGGATTGAAGGGAGGTGTACCTGGTGGTGGTGGTGGCGGCGGTGGTGGCGGAGGTTTCCCCGGTGGTCCGGGAGGTACGTACCACTACACCTTCACTGGCGACCCGCACGAAACTTTCCGTATGTTTTTCGGCGACGACAATCCCTTTGGCGGCCTCTTCGGAATGGGAGGATCCCAGCGTGGAAATATGTTTTTCGGCGGTTCTGGGGGTGACGATCGCATGGACATAGATGATGATCCCTTCGCACACTTTGGACGTGGTCCATCGACAAGTTTCAGCCGTCAACCCATGAATCGCCGAAAACATCAAGACTCAGCAGTGGTGAAAGACTTACAGGTGTCCTTAGAGGAGGTGCTGAATGGTACGACCAAGAAGCTGAAAATCACCCGCAAGGTGCTGAATCCAGATGGCCGCTCAACACGAGTGGAGGACAAAATCTTGCAGATAGACGTCAAGCCAGGCTGGAAATCTGGAACTAGAATAACTTTTCCCAAGGAAGGGGATCAGACACCAACAAACATCCCTGCAGACATTGTGTTTGTGATCAAAGACAAACCCCATCCCACCTTTACCCGAGATGGGCAGGACATTCACTACAAGGCCAAGATCTCTTTGCGTGATTCTTTGTGTGGAACTACTGTCTATATACCCACCCTGGGAGGACGCAAAATCCCTCTAAATTTGACTGAAGTCGTCAAACCTGGCTCTCAGCGTCGTATCCAAGGAGAGGGTCTACCATATGCCAAACAGCCTACAAGAAAAGGAGATCTCATCATTGACTTTGATGTCAACTTTCCAGATAGGATCCCAGCTGGTGCCAAAGACATTTTGAAAGATTGTATACCACCTTCTTAGACCTGTGAATCAGTGTGATGGGGACATTTTTCAAACAGTAATGTTCAGCAAGTGAAACTGCTCTCTGCATTATTTCAATTTATTTTCCCCCACGAAGGCATTACTGTAAGAACATGAACTGATGAAGTGGCATGTTTTATTCGTGTTGCTTGTGAATATTTTATTATGAGAAGGTTGTTTAGTTCCAGTGTTTCAGCACCAGATATAATCAGGGAGCTGAAATTAATACTAAGTAATAATAGATTATGAAAACTAACAATCAGGATTTTATAAAAATTCACTCTGAACATGAACAATCGCTTTGAATTAGCCTAGACATTCTATTGAGTAGCCTACATCAGATGCCAGAAGTAATGTAAAACTTTGGTTTAATGTGTACAAGTATTGACAGTGCCCAGTGAAATTTATCAGCCACTCGGTGTGTTTTGTGTGTGTTCACATACATGTATGTGTGTTTTGTTCTTTTTTTTTTGGGGGGGGGGAGTGGGCAGGGTCCAGCCAGTAAATGGTTAGAGGAGGTTGAAATGGACTGCAAAAGCTATGTCAGAAGTTATCTTCTCAAGATCTGCATCAGATGACAAAGGTTGTTTACTGGAATATTCATTTTCATACCACTTTAAGAATATGGGGTTTTTGTGGAATTTTTTTTCATCAGTAGATTGTATTTACAGAAAAAAATGAATTTTATGTAATGTACTGGTTTTGTTTTGGTATGTCTATGGTGATAATCAAGAAAGATGTGACAATGTGCCTTTGATTTTTAAACATTTCTGCATGAAAATCTTCTGTAAGCACGAGAGCAATTAATTGAGGTGTCATAAAATGAGTGAATTTCACAAATTAAAATGCAAATAAAGTGAGACAAAAAACTGAAAAGTTTCACAGATCAAGTCACAAAGAAAGCACCCAAACATTTCTCCTCTTCCCTGCATCCTCCCCATCCTAGCAGTTGAGTTAGTCATGCAGAGGATTCACTAGCTAAACTGCTTGGCTGACTCACTGGCTGAGGTTGTGCAGACAAAAAGGGAAACAGGTAATCTTTTCTGCTCTGCCTGATTCATGAGGCAAAGTGCCAAGTCTGCCGCTAAGCAACCAGCCTGCTTGGCATTGCTGGGCCAGCTGGTGGAAGATTTTGTATTTTATATGCCTGTACTTCTGCCAAAGCAAGTTTAGGGCTAAAGAACTTAAAGAAGAAATTTATGAAAGGGAAAACTAGAAGGGAATTCAAATGTTCGTGTTACACACATACGCAAAATCTGCCCACACATTTTAATTTAGAAACACTCGGAACGCATTAGCCCAGTGTTACTGTTAGTGCACTGGGTTTTTTTGCTTTTTAAAAAAGTTTATACAGTGGTATGCCTACTTTTTAAAGACTGCTGAATATCAAACAGGATTCAAAGAGATTGATTTTATTTTTGTTTGAATTAAAAATACATGCTTGTCTGTTTGCTGGGTAGATTTATAAACTGCTTTTTTTTGGTGCTGAAAAAAAATGTATGAATCATTGAATGTGCAAGTACTACAAATTGAATGTTTTGTGGTTCCCAAAGAAGTGTTGTAATGTTAGCCTGGCTGCTTTGCAGCATTTGATACTTACATTTACAACGATAACTAATGAAGGATCAAGCTGACATTTGGCAATATATCATTATTGTCAATTAGATTTTTTGTGATTGTTTAGGTCTAGCTTTATTTCTTTAAATTTTAACCCCAAAGCTATATTTTGAGTTAAAAAAAAGAAGAAAAAAAAGAATGCAGGCGTGAGAATGTGATTGCAAGCTTTGTGTGCAAGAATGTGTTAAGTGTTGTACATAGTATCTGAAAGTTGTATTTGGAAGAGGAATTGCAATGAAGGAATTGGGGACAGAATGATGTGAATGAAATTTGAAAGTTGTGAATTCATGATTGAGATTCTCATGGTGTCAGGACAGTGGAAAGTGAGTCTTGGGTGATTTTGAACGTATCCATGGACACAAGTAAAATTAATATGTTCAGATAGAGTCAAAAGTATGATGTTAAACTGTGTTGGGATTTACCATTTGTACAGTTTGTTGACGAGTTGGAAGTATATATTATGTATATAATTCAGTTGTGTAAATGATGAGAGCACTGTGCCAAGTAAGCCTAAGCAGCTGTATGTTTCTCTTCAGCCTGTCTTTCAATTTCATACCTCCAGATAACGCGTGTGTGACTCTATGTGTGTGTGTGTGACTGTGTGTGTGTGTGTGTGTGTATGTGTGTGTGACTGTGTGTGTGTGAGAGAGAGACAGAGCTTTGAAAATGCAAGTAAATGTGTTTCACTGTTTGCCACCTGAAATGTGTACAAAACAATAACGCTATTATTTCAAGGTATGATGACGATCTGTTATCCTTCCTTGATTTTTGTTTATCATTATGTAGGTTTGCGGGCAAGGTTCTGTATGCTATCATGGTTACCATTGTCATTCGCAATATTTTAGTGCCTATTTTCAATAAAGGTTTTGAAAATTAACAGATCTATGTTTGTGTTTTACTCTTCATGGATGATGTATGCCTGAATGGGTGTGGATGCATGTGCATCATGCTTGCTTTCCTGTTTTCTGTGTCTGTGTGCATGTGTGTGTGTCACTGTCCATACAGACTACAGTACATATTATATGTCATGTGTGTTTCTGTGTGTGTGTGTTCTGAAAAACATTAGATTGATTTGGATTTATGCTTGCCGCAGAACGCTGAAACGATGTTCATAAATTGCAAAAATAAAAACATTCAACTGTTGGACTTACACATGTAAGGCATCCTTGACTAAAGTCACTGATACTTGAAAACTCATCAGAGCAGATGCCTAATCAATGGGTTCATGCCTACCATATGCAGTCCACTGGTCACTGATTTGAACCAATTTCTTTACAGTTTGAGTTAACGTGATCTCTAACATGCATTATTTAACCTTCAGTAGTTATTACCACCACTACTACTACTAATCATTATTAAATTACTATTAATTAATTATCAGTTTTATTATTACAGCAAGTCTTTGTTTCTAGCTGTATTCTGACATGAGTTAAAAAAATGAAAAGAAAAAGGAAAACAGCTGAAACAGTGAAAGACTTGCTTCAGTTATCAGAAAACGAGAATTGTGTGACTTATTCCCCCCACATCCTTGCGTTATTAATTCCCCCCCCCCCCAAAAAAAAACCCCACACACCCCACAACAACAACAACAACCCAACAACCAAAACAAACCAGTCTATGAGTATACAAAGGGCCTCTATGCTCCGCCGACTGCTTAGGTTTTATAGCCATTTTGTGTTCAATCTTCTTTGTGATCAGTGTGGTTAATGGTGATAACGATAACGGCCTTTTTTTTTTTTTTCAAGGATTCCCTGCTGCTGTGTGAAGGCGGCACAAAACGTGTTACATAGCAAGATAAAGCAGACCACACTGAACAACCACCAGCAATAATAACAAAACAACCAAACGTAACATTGCACTCTAAACACTTGACGACTAAAGCGACATCTACACTACATGGAGGGGTCCGGAACACAGCCTAGTGGTTAAGAGCGTTAGAGCTCGTGATTTTACAGCCCGAGTTCCAGCCACCATCGAGGGGCTATTTTCCCTGGATCAATACCGACTCCACTCTCTTGACAGTCCTTCGGATGAGACTATAAACCGAGGTCCCGTGTGTGGGACCCAAATTTTTAATGAAAACGCATGCATGCTGGTGTCGTGTTTAGACTTCATTCCCGAAGTCGGAATGCTGCTACCTTTAAGGTGGGCAAAAAAACGCTCGCATACACAAAATCTCACCATTGGGTGAACCTCGGAGTTCCAGCAGAGGAACCAAGACAAGAAGAAGAAAAACTGCAAGGAAAACTAAACTATTCAATACAGCTGACATAAACAACACTTTCAAAAACAACATAAAATTATGATAATAAAGATGCACACGTTTACATAGCTGACCCAGGTTCGAATCCCGTTCAAGGCGATATTTTCCCCTGGAGTAACATCAGTGCCGACTCCACTCTCCCCCCAAAAAGTCCTTCGAATGAGACTATAAACCGAGGTCCCGTTTGCGAACGCACGCAGAACATCTTGCGCACACGTTAAAACCTGTTTTGCTTTTCGAAAGATTAGGCCATTGTGTGCCGGTGGGAACGGATGACCAAATTTACAAAACTGCATACACACGGGGACTGGATGGAAAAAGCACATCAATGCTTATTCCATTATCCTCGAAATAAAAGAATAGATAGATAAATAACACATGTATAGGCCTACATAATACATTCATACAAATATGCCTTCGTGCATACAAGCATGCATTATTTTGTTTCATCCATAATTTATTATTGGCTATGCCGGTTTCAATTGGGTTTTGTTTTTGTTTTGTTTTTAAAAAGGCTTTGTAGATTTTCTTTGTATACATTCACACATTTAAAAAGAAATATAAACAGAGAGAATAATGCTTCATGATATATCTAGCATCTGCCTGTAACCAACACAGTGGAGATGA
>JAUZNI010429555.1:0-10733 GCA_034780235.1 Concholepas concholepas | reverse complement strand
CCCCCCCCCCCCCCCCCCCCCCCCCCCCCGGGTCAGTCAAACTTCTGATCAAAGCAGATTCTGGTTTTAACTTTCATCTAAGCTTGTGCTAAAGAGACTCCTCGAAGATTTGCTGTTTTCTTGTTCATCATCATATTTGTGGATGTATTTATACTGATGATACATTGCTTTTAGTTTTATCATTGTCATTATTATTGTTTCAGAAACAACGTAAACCTGCATTTCCAACACTTCAGCAATCACCTGTGAGTTACGGAATTCTGAAACCCAATTCAGCTAACACTGTGGACCACTGGCATCCCTGGACAGAAGTCATGCGTGTCAACGGTCTTTGTTCATCTTTGTCGTCTGCAACTGTTTGAAATGTCCGTTCATGGAAATATACTACAGTCTGCCTTACCAATATCAGTATCTTGCACATCAGTTGGTTCTGATGTTGATAACCACAATAACATAAAGATGGAACATGACAGCTTCAACGACACTGAGTTGGTAGAGAAAGGAAAAAGCAGAAGTGACTGTAACGACACTGGTGAAAAAGACAAGGAGAAAAAGATCAGGCGACATGTGTGTGACCTGTGTTACAAACGTTTTACGCAGGCAGGGGCCTTGAAAACACACATGCTGACTCACACCGGTTACAAACCTTTTGTGTGCGTTCAGTGCGGCAAGGCTTTTAGCCTGGCTTGTAATTTAAAAAGACACGAGTTGCTGCACACGGGAGAGAAGCCATTCCTGTGCGACATATGCAGCAAGGCTTTTACCAGGGCCAGTCATCTGAAAGGGCACAAGAGAATCCACACAGGGGAGAGGCCTTACAAATGCCCGCACTGCGAGGCTGATTTCAATCAGTCGAATCACGTTCGTAAACATATCAAAAAAGTGCATGGAGGTGACGGTGACCATGTTTCCGAGTTGGCTTTCCCAGCATGCAACGACTTGGAAAGGCGCAAGAGAATCCAGTCCGAGGAACAAGGGTATGTGTGTGCAGACGCTGGGAATGGATCTGCAGGGTCCGGTTATCTTCACAACCAAAACAGGATCTCTACAGGTGAGATATTTTTGTCTGCAGTGGTTTTTTGTTTTTGCTTTGGCAGAATTAAGTAACCCTTTACTCAAGTTTGTTAGTGAGGTTGGGGTTTTTTAAGTACTTCTCAGATTTAAAGAATTGTTTTTTGGAATAATGTCTGATGTGTAATTATGTAGTGGTTGATCATTAATATTCTTTTATTGTTATCAGTGTGGGGTTGTGTTTTTTTTAACCACCCTAAACCTCTGCAGATTGAAAACAGCTACATGGGCACAGTGGAAAGCACACTGAATTCCCAAGTGGAAGATTGTGGGTGTGAATCCTATCACCAACATGTGTATGTTTCTGGAAATTTGGAGATTCCAGCCAGCTGCTTTGCAGTGTAAAGCATACTGTGATTGCAGTGAGAAAGACAGGGACACTATCTTTTTTTCTTTTTTTTTAGATTAGTCTTTCACCTTTGAAATTGGCTGTATTTCTGATATATGCACACAAAAGATCACATATGTACGTCACAAATTCCATAATTTATGTCAGTGTTCGATAGACTACAGGAGCACAAAATACCCAGCATGCACTGTGTACCTAGAGAGGGATGGGCTCCACCAGGTTCAACAGATTTGCCCAAATGACATGGCCTGAAATGCTCAATGCAGGCCTCCAATGACCCCTGAAAGAGTTTTGGGAGAGATGCCCTTATGATTGCAAGATGTTGTGAGGTGACAGCCTACAGGGACACTATCAAATGTCATCATCTTTAAGGAGGCAAATTTAAGAGTATAGATCAAATTATCTAGCCAACCCTGCATGTGTTTGTAATTCATTAAGGGCTTAGTTGACACTTTGATACATGACTGCAATGGTAGAAGTGCATATCACTATGGCCTTAGCAAGTAATCCTAAACCTTCAGAGAACTTTCCAAGGCATTATCATCATTCCCGTCCCCATTCTTATTAAGCATCATTGGAATAATGACAGTTTGTCTAATTCTGTGGCCATTTGTGCACTGGTTTCATGGTGAGTTTAGAATTTTATTTTTCTCCATGTTCATACCCTAGGTGAGTTGTGTCCAAAGGCTTCTTGAGTCCACAGGGGATCATTGTTGAAGGACTATAGTGGTGATCAAGTCTTCACAGTGGGTACCTCACACAACATTTGACCAGGCTATGTGTGTAGCTTCCAGGGGATATTTGATTGTGGGGGTTGTGAGAGAATAAGGCTAGATGTTGTCATGTGTCTAGTGAAGTTGGGTGAGTCATGGAGAAGCAGCAGCACTGAGCATGCTGTAACACTAGTCAAAGATGAAGGTTCATAATCACTCTGTTTCATTCTCTAACATGTGTTGGATGTTCACATGACATTTCGCTCTCTGACAGTTGGAAAATGCAACTGAAGCAGATAAGTAATATTTTATTGGTTTGGTGATTGATTGATCGATTGATTGATGAATTGATTGGTGGATTGATTGATTGGTTGATCGATTGCTTTCTCTGTTAGTTGAAAACTATGATTAAAGGAGAATCCGAATAACATTTTGTTTTTAGTCGGGGGGTTATTTTGGGGGGTTTTCACTAATCCGCTCTTTGCTTGTGTGCAGAAGAGCATCTGCCCCCAGCAATGGTGACCTCTCCAACAGCAGTTCCATCCACAAAGGTATGCAGAATGATGTTTTCAGCCATCAAGAAATCTGTGTTCTCCAGAATTTCTTCTCTTTTTTTCCCTCTCCATTGATGCTATGAATGATAGAATGCTCCAGAAAGATACATGATTTGCGTGTAGGCTTATTTTGATATCAGATCTAGATTTTATATGTTTGATGTTCACCATAGTTCCTTTATCCCCCCCCCCCCCCCTTTTTTTTTTTTGTTGGCATGGTGAAATGGACATAATTTCCAAAAACAGGCCTTGGCACACAATGAATATGAATGGTGGAATTTCATGAAGAGCTCTTCAGTGCGGTGCTCCCATGACTCCCAAAAGAATTATGGGAGAAGAAGAAGACAATATATTCAAGAATGTCAGCCATGTCCTAGAAACAGGCATACGTTCCTTCGGTACTTTTTTGCAAATTATAAAATTGCACAGGTTGGTCTTCCGATACTGAGCGAGAACTGTGATAATGAAAAGCCAGTGTACTACCTAAAGTTGAGCAGGCTCCGTCTGTCTTGTGAGACAGTGGCTGCGCCTTCTTTGGTCATCTAAAGTATTGAGCGTTGTAATGTACCCTTCAAGTTGATAATTTTTTTATGTATTCATTCTGTTAAATTGTTTTCATGTATCTTGTTTTATATACTGTAGAGAACTCTTGTTCTGTGTTTGTTTATATTTGTGCTGTACCCCCCTTCAAAAACTAAAACAGATCAACATTTCTGACAAGTGGGTTTTTTTCTGAGCTAGATGATATTATATGCATTGTTTTCTGGGGGGTTTTAGTATTTTGATAAAGTTTTCTTCTTCGTCAAACGCTCAGACAGCAGCTATTGTTGTCTGTCATATGAGCAAAAATGCATTGCGTTGCCGTTAAGTGCCTGACGAGCCATGCCCAGCACATCTGACTTTAGTGTGTGAGAGAATTATCTTTTTTAAGTCTTTCTGGAAAAAAGGCAGCAGAATGGACCCAGAAGGCAGAGAATAGACAAGGAGGTGACAGGAAGAAAAGGAACAAGGAAGAAACAAAGATAGGAATAAATATTTTTTTTAAAAGAGGGAATTCGTAGCAAGAAGGTGGGAATGCTATTTATACTGACAAGCCCTCAGCATCCCCACAGGGGAAGATAAAGCTTTCAAGACTAGGTATGATTTTTTAATTAGTTCCATTTTCTTTTTTTCTTTTTTTTAAACTTAAGTTCAAAGGTCTGTGTTCTGCCTGGTCACAATCTTGATTTATTTTCTGATGGAATTATGAACTGATTTGCATGTGCTATGATCCTCTATCACAAACCTACCTCATGACAAATCCAAAAGCTAAACTAAGTTTTTGTCAATTTAAAAAGTTCTTTTTGAAACAGATGAGCTTGCAGCGTTTACTCCTAATCCTAAATCCAAACAAGCGAGAGAAATTTTGGGGTTGAGTTAGAATGATTGCAGTCACTGCCAGCAAGTTTTATTCTAGTTTGATCTGTAACAGAAGATTTGTAAGAATTCATGTAATATTTCCTTCTTTCTTTATCTTTACAGATCTTGAGCGGAGAAGACATGGGACAGGGCAAACAGAACAGGGAGAACAGCAGAGAAGAACTGCTGCAGTCCTTGATCAAGAGGAAACACGGGGTCAACCAAAGGACACGTCTAGGGCCCAGGGATGATGAAATCATATGTATGTAAGACTTCACAGAGTGTTTCATATTCCTGTCATTGTACACTGGTGGATGGCATGAAAGTATAATGTATGACTTATGGAGCATTGGGGATTTTTGTTGGGTTCCTCCCCCCTCCCCCCCTTGTCCTGAATTGGTGTCTCTCACTCTCAGATTGATGTCCCTTTGAGTTCCTGCAGTCTTGTCTATTCCAAACTTCTCTGCAGGCCGACAGGTTGCACAGGTTTATACATGACTGCCGTTTATTCACCTAAGAGGTACTGTATGGGGCAGTTTGCCAATTTTTTTTTAGGGGAAAAAATAAATATATGAATTGGTAAATCTATATATGATAGGACATTGAAATTTCATTCATGAGTTGTTTTTTTACATATCATTTTCATGAAGCTAGGTGAAAAGAGGTTGTTACCTTAGGAAGGGACGTGATTACACTTACTTTTTTTTTTATCTTAAGTGTTATTGATGCAGGGTTTTATCTGTCTCAGAGTCAACTTGAAGCACTAGTTTTTACCCTTGATGTCATAGTTTTTACTTTTTTGAAAAAGTACTTTCCTGAAATACCACATGAGAAAGCATTATTTTTTGCAGTTTTATTAGTTTAGTTGTGAATGGAGTGTTTCACTTTACTCTCAAAGGATTCTTCTTTATTTTCCTCTTCTTCTTCTTCTTCTTCTGGACATGGCAAATTGCTCCAGCACTCAGGTCTTTGTTTAGACCAGTATAGCTCGGAGATTGCATGCTGGGTACATTTGTGTTATCCATATCATTGTCCACAATTAGCCTACACTTCCCATGGATGGTGAAAGGAAGGTTTTGAAGGTAGGAGAAAGATGTTATGCGTGCATTTCAACTCTGCACTGTGGATTTTAGTCTGGTCCAAAGTTCTCTTATGTTTATGAAAAAGAACCTTGAGACTGAAGTCATAAACTTCTCCTCAAAGCTAAACCACCTGCATGGCAGGGGAGATGGACTACAGCAGAATACAATGCAATGTAATCTAGCTCAGTGTTGACCAAGAGAACTGACCGTGTATGAATGGTGTTGCAGATTGTGAAGAGTGTGATGGGGAATCTCTGGGGGACTGCCCTCAGCACAGCCACTTCCAGGTCAGGACAACTCTCTTATTCTTTGTGTACATTGTTTTAGTCTTGTCTCTGACATTCGCCATTTGACGCTAGCTTTCATAGCATGTTCGTATTTAGACTGTGAACAGTTCCAGACTTGAAAATTGAATAAATCGAGATATTTAATTTTTTTGTTTTTTCGTTCCTTGGCTAGAGCTCTAAGGTTCACTGATGGTGAGATTTTGTGTATGCGACCATTTTTATCCACCATTAAGGTACCTGTATTCTGACTTGGGGGGGGGGGGGGGGAATATTGAATTTAGGGCGAAAAAATCGAAAGTTCCGGGTTGACCTAGGGTCAGGTGTGCTTTGCTTCTCAGAAGAATTTGTTTTTAACATAACTTAACTGTTATTCTTTCCACAGATGATTCAGGAAATTTCACACACGCACACACACGCACGTGGACACGAACACATGCACACATGCACGTATGCACGTACGCATGCACACACACACACACACACGCACACACAATGAAAACATGAACTTACTTTTATTTATTCATGTAAATTTGATTTCCATTTCAACAAAATCATCTGAGAAGAGAATCTCACCAATTCTTTCATTAAAATTATGACACAGTACTCTCAAAATACTGAGATATTAGATATGATCAAGATCAACAAATGTGTAATTTTACCAGTTATAAAACTCAATTGTGATTGCCTCATTTTTGTTAAATATTGCATGAATTAGTAAGAACTATAATCTAAAAATTGTCCCTTTTTGTTTTCTTCATTTGTTCATCACACCACAGGTTTCAGGAACGCTTTCATTTTTGCTTTTATTTTTATCATTTCAGAGACAAAGAAAACCTGCATCGTTAGCCGCTAGTAACCCACCCCATCAGCCCTCATCCATTGAGGGAACCTCCCCACACAAGTCAGCCAACACCGGTGGGTCTCGGCTGTCCCTGGACAAAAATCACCTGTGCCAGCTGTGTTCCTCTGCCTTCATCATGTTCAACAGCCTGAAACTGCACATGATGTGCATTCACGGGGAAAAAGTGAGAGCTGTTGTGGCTGTGCCCTCTCTGTCTGAAGACTGTGGTGTTTATGACCAGGAAAACGAGGATGCTGAGGACTGTGATGATCTGAACAAGGAACACGACAACCTGAACAGCATGGAAAGTGTGGAGAAAACGAAAGGTGAAGTGGACAGTCACGACTCTAGCAGTAAACGTAGGAAGAGGAAGACTCACCGGCAAACATGTGATGTGTGCTTCAAAAGTTTCACCGACTTGAGAACTCACAAGCTGACTCACACGGGATACAAACAGTTTGAGTGTGGCACGTGCAATAAGTCGTTCACTCATGCCTGTAATTTGAAGGCACATGAGTTAACTCACACGGGTCAAAAACCGTTTGTGTGCGACATGTGCGGCAAGGCGTTCACTCGGGATTGTCATTTGAAAGCCCACAAGAGAATCCACACAGGGGAGAGACCTTACAAGTGTCCACATTGTGACGCCGATTTTAACCAGTCCAATCATGTTCAGAAACACATCAGGACGGTGCACTCAGGAAACCGCCGCTTTGTCTGTCGCTTCTGTGGTGGGAATTTCTCCAGGACTACCGACTTACACAAACACACAAAGATCCACTTACGTGGGAAAAAATCTCTGCAGTTTCGTTTTCCAAAGGAGCAGACTTCAATCAGTGCAGCTGAGGAACTGGTGCACAGTGATCCACTCTCATCCGATCAGGATTTTTGAAGAAATAATCATACCATGATGATTATTAAAGTCAGTGCAATGGTTTTGTTGTTCCGTGGGTCCATGTAAGTAGGTTACAAATTATACATGTTTTCTACCACAGCTTTCAAAAAGATGGCATTTTACTTGTCATCAAAATCAAATGTAACATGTTGAACAGACTTTGTTTAACTTTCATTTTAGTGAAATCAGTGACAAAATATTGACATTTTATGGAAAGAATTTTTTTTTTTTAATGTGCTATTGAAACAGTTTGTGCCATACTCACCATCTTTTTGGGGGTAACTATTTTTTTATGTAACTGATTGTGTTCGGTCGTTGATCTTTTGCAGACCAGGTTTTATTCTTGTGAATATGTTTTGATTGTTGGTGTACTTTGTCTTTTGAAAAGCAAACTGCCAGAGGTGATTCATCTGATAGGTGACATAGCTATTGCTTACTTTGGTTCACAAGCATGTGATTGGTATAACTAGTGTTGTTCTGACAGAATAATGCAGATATTGGGAGCAAAATATAGTAAATTTATATGTTCCAATTGATCTAGTCACTGATATTGTAGGGAGCAATTGTCAGAGTTCAGTCTGACACAAGTAGTTTTATATACTTCTCTCAGTATTCTGATGGGTTCAAAGTTATGTGAAGTTTCTGTGATGATCTGATTAGTGCCAATATCATGTGGAGACCTATTTTAAATGTTATGATTGTAAATTTTTGGGGACACCCCATGTTATGGTTCTGGTAAATGTAATAATGTGTGAAGAGCAACATTATGTCCCCCCCCCCCCTATTCCCAGTGTCCTTGTAACATTCAAGATCCATCATGACAATAGCACTGTATGTCACTGCTATACGTTTTCAACTTCCTTTCTCACTCTAAAGAAGCACTGGGACACTGCGCTAAAATTTTCATGCAGTGTATCTTAAGAATGTAGAATCTGCTGCAGCCCAACCCTCTCCACGTCACAGATTGCATGCTGGGCATGCTAATGTCATCCTTACCACTGGCTATCGCTATCCTACCCTTCAGCCAAAACTGGATGGGTGTTGAACGTGTGTAGGGTGAAGGTGTGTAGGGTGAAGGTGTGTAGGGTGAAGGTGTGTAGGGTGAAGGTGTGTATGGTGAACGTGTGTAGGGTGAACGTGTGTAGGGTGAACGTGTGTGGGGTGAACATGTGTAGGGTGAATGTGTGTATGGTAAACAATGTTTGCACATGTATTTTCATACAGGATTGGGGTTATATAAACTCATCCAAAGGACTTGCTGGGGGATAGAGTCGGAACTGGTATTCGTTTCAGGGGAGGGGGGGCATCCCCTCAAAGAAACAGCTAGCTCAGTGGCAACTCAAACCTCCACCTTACTCCAGATCATTTGTCTGACAATTCTGTCTGCTTCTGTTCATGTGAGAGTGTGTGTGTGTGTGTGTGTGTACAAATATTCCCAATCAACTGTGATTGAAAGCACAGTGTAGAGGTGGCCAGAAGAATGTTGTGAGTTGCAATGTCAGTAAGTAGTCCCAAAAAAAGTGTTCATTTCGTCCGATGAAAAAAACTTTTAGACAGAGCAGAAAAATTGTGCAATTCTTCATGAACCCAACAACTGTGACTAAAGCTGCATTGTTTACACGATTTATTTTTTCCCTTTTTTTTTTAAACCAGTTCCAGTTGAAATGCGTTAGATGGCTATGTCTGATTTTCTTCATCTATGAAACTTAAGAAAGTGTAATATTGCAAAGATTTGATTAATAACAAGTAATGTACAAGTAATAAACCAATATGAAAGCTTATGAATCTAACAAGACTACAGATATATTTTCAGCTTGATAGGAGACTTTGGTAATTGGCAAAAATGAATATTAAAAAAATGATAATAAAATGAACAAATTATTGCTAATTGTGGGGAACATGTCACCAGAACTCCTTACAACTTCCATCACAAATGAAATTGCAGCATTGTATTGACAAAATTGTATCATTCCTTCAAAGCAGATCATGCAGGTAGACTAAAATAGAATGATTTTATTTACCATTCAGGGGTCACTTTTTTTTTTAATCCTTATGATGCTCCAAAAGCTGTATGACATTCTGTTTTCTTTGTAAGTGTGATTGTGGGTGCTGAAAAAGAGACAGCATGTGCCCTGTAAAATATTGATTAAATGATTATGGATATTACTTTATCATTTCTGAAATGTGTTGGATGAATGGGATTGATATTTTTCATTATAGAGTGTACCTTAGCAATTCTATAACCAAGGTTGCACAAATTATTAGGTTAACACAAATCTAATCAACCACACAATACCACTGATATTTTCCCAACTAAGACACTCGATGGCAGAAAAGTATTATTTGCAGTGAAATTATCTTTTTTTTCTTTTTGGTTTCAGTGTTGCAAGAAATACAACTGCCATCATAGGAGTGGTATATTGCTGCAGTGTCAATAAATCTATTCTTTGGAAACACTAAAACAGATTAATTACTCATACAGTTTATTCTCAGAATACTATCATGAAGATCTTGAAATGGACTTGAATGGGGTGTATTCATTTTCTAGATTGGTTTATAGCCGTTTTTGTATGTGATAAAGAAACTTGAAAATTATACTCTGTAAAATATTGACCAATCCAATCCAATCTTGTTTATGGCCCCACCGACCACAGAGGCCGTATTGGGGCTGTAAAATATTGACCGTTTGATCTTTTCAATTTTTGTTTTAAGGAGGAAAGTCACAATGTAATCAGAAAAACAGTATGAAGTGTTGGACACATTCTTCTTTGTGTTATTGTTTACTTGCCTTCTTAAATCCGATTTTTTTTTGGGGGGGGGAGGGTAAATCATTTATCTTTCTTTTATTCTTTTAGAATATGTGCATGTTTTTTCATCACCCGCAAACACAGTCACAAACAAATATAGATATTTCACATGCTGTAACAACTTCATAAAAACAACAAACTTATGACTGAAATTGGTTAGCTTGATGTACCGAAACACTATTTGTCTGTGTCTGTCTCAGTTGTCTGAGTGTGTGCAGAAGAATGCAAGGGTGACACTGAAAATCTGAAAAAACATAAAATCAGACCAGGGTCCAGGGGCAGCCCAGACCCCGGGGATGCAGGGGCAGTGCCCCGCTGGGGATCTGGGGGGTGAAGCCCTCTGGCCAAAGATTTTATACAATTTGAAGAGCATTTCATGGCCTCTCCTGGCATCAAATTGGAAAATCAAATCACAGCACTCGGAGAGAGAGAGAGAGAGGTTATGCATTCGAGATCGTGTGCACATACTCTACGCTTGTAAACACACAGCCATTCATTCATGAATGTAATCAGAACAAAGATCTTGGTCAAGTTTGTTTTATTTGTGGTCTTATAATTTTTGCACTCATTCGTAATACTTTGCATCAAGTTTTGACAACTTAATTCTAAAGTTTCTTTTAGCTGCGAGCCGGCTACCCAACCCTAACTCCAGTTCTCTTTTTTGGCTGAAGGGGGAGGTAGGCTTTTCCCAATGCTCTGACCAGCAGTGACACAATGACCAACCAACTGACTTGTT
>JAUZNI010427334.1:0-10738 GCA_034780235.1 Concholepas concholepas | reverse complement strand
TTTCTTCTCTGATGATTAATAATGTAAGATTACAGTTTTTCGCGTCATGAAGCTCTGTTTGACAGGAGCCATCTTAAATCTCTCTCCACCACCCCAACACCTTTTTGTTTCCAAGCACTCCGTCTTCCGGAAAGTCCATCCTGCACCATGTATTGATTCGATTTAGTCTCCCAATGAAGGACGTTTCTTAAAATATCATAAACAGAGCCTCAGTAAAAACCTATACAATATACATATATAGAAAGATGACCGTCAACAGATGAACTAAAGTGTAGTTTCATTTACCACGAAGTACAAACAAGCGAATGAAAAACAAATCACCTATTACATGCTTACACTAACAGCTTTACACTAAGAGAAGCTTTAAAATCACAAAAAACAAAAATGGTTTTTGACTTTTTAAAACATAGCCAGCACTTAAAAAGCCATCATGTAAGTTAGTGCAGTACCAACAAAAATATTTTCTTGGTTTAAAGAAACATGTATTCAGAAAAACAAACAAAACGCCCCAAACCCCATAAAGCTACAACATGTACACAAAACAAGTTATGAGATCATATTGAGTTCTGGCATCTTGATGTATATAACACAGAAAATGAACTGCTATAGTTCGGACATCTACGGAATAAATGCAAATGAGAAGTCCATTATCAAGCGAGGCCTACATCATTATGTTAAAGCCTATTTTGTTAAGATTATACAATTTGATAAAAGAATAGTTATTAGAGAGGGCATGACATGTTTTAATACTGCCATAAAACAGTAGTTGATATTACAACAATAAACCTGCTCTATGGCCACCTTTTTTTTTCAAGTGTTCCGTCAAATGTGCCATTCTTTGTCAAGGGATTCCTATTAAAAAATGAAATGCTTAAGCGCCGAGTTCTCATGTAAAATCTGAGGGCGACTGCAATGAAAAGCTATCAATAGATGTATTCAAAGTAACTTAACAAACCGGGAGGGGACAAGAAAGAGCGAGAGAGAGAGAGAGAGAGAGAGAGAATAACTCTCTCATACTCCTTACGACACCTGCCCGTCGACTGAGGGAAAACAAGGGGGAGAGGGAGAGAGCTATCCACTGGAGCCAACATGCGCTTGTCCGGCATTCGGGGTGGGCGGGATACCCGTGATTAAGCGGGTGGGGCTCCTATCCAGGTGGGCTGGCTCTCAACAAATGACACCCGACAAGCGACCAGTCGCAGACGGCAGGATGAAGAATGGAGGCGGAAGGGGACAAAAAATGATAAACGTGAGAACGATACGAGCGAGGGAATAACAACTTAACTACAGCTTTGAAAAAAAAGAGAAGAAGAAGAGGAAAAGTCAGAAGCAGAGATGAAAAAGCTATTCACAGTGCGGTTGCTCAGTGCTATGGAAATGGCACAAGCAAAAGAGATTCTAACCTTTAACAGTCAGGCTCTATTCCATTTATTATTCCAGCCTCCCCGGGATAATGTAAATATTTAAACCCAGAACTAGAAAAGATTACTATAGGTGATCATCAAAAAAGTATTAGACCAGTTGTGATTATACAATCAGGAAAACACTGGTGACCCAAAAAACTCCCACCCAGTTCTTACAATTTGTATTTTGTCAAAAGCGACAAGGCAAATGAAGACGATAGAAAGAGAAAGATTGTTAGGTATGACACCGACATGCAAGTGCTCTTGGAAAGCGTCGAAGAATAATGATTACGTTCACACCTATACAAGGTCTCCTTTACGTTCATTTTAAGGTCTCACCACTGAACTAGTTCTTACTTGTTTATTCTACTCTGAAAAAACACTGTCAAAATTAAGGTCCCTCCCAACCTAAGCTCTTATGTTTCTTTACATGTGTGGGCCTACTTATTTTAAATCGCGCAATTATGCACGGCAAGTGCATCAAAATCCCTTCAGTCACATGATCATTTCCAATTCAAGTTTGGAAACAATGGCATGACAGGTTAATTCTTTCTATCAAAATTCAATACCAAACACAAATACATAGTTTGACGAGACTGCCTTAATCGAAAATAAACCCAGATTTTGGACAATAAAAGCTTTTTACTGTATACTCAAACAATGTAATAATTAACGCCAATTTTTAAAATTTAAGTATACATAATGATAATCACATGCATAACTTAATGAAAGAAATTTACGCATAGAGAATACCGAACATATTAGTTGTCATGCAAAAAAAACAACCCATGTTACTGAAAAAGCTACCCGTAAATATTATCCAAGCAAAACAAGAAACGCATGAGAGTTAAATAGAAACAGGAACGTCACTGCCAATAAATAAATTAAAAAACCACGAGTCAACTACAGCAGGGGGCTTGCTAGGGGAGTTGGGCTAAACCCTGAAATCAATAAATCAAGTCAATTCACCTGGAGGGAACCTACCTTCCCGTCTCATGCCGCTCTTCAGGCACTTCTTCAGGCGGCAGTACTGGCACTGGTTGCGGTGGTGCTGGTCTATGGGGCAGTTCCGCGATCCGCGACATGAGTACGTCAAGTTCCTGCGGACAGACCTCTTGAAGAAACTCTTGCAGCCCTCACAGGTGAACTGTCCATAGTGTTTGCCCGAGCTTTTGTCCCCGCACACCACACACTCGATGTGCTGTTTGTTGTTGTTGTTTTCCGAAGACGCGTTAGATGTTGGGGTGCCGCCGTTCTGATTCGGGGTAGGGGAGGCTCGGGTGCTGTCCTGGGACGGGTGGGAGGCCGGTGTCACCACGGCACCCCCTGTGGGAGGTGGGGGTAGGGGTGGGGGCACGGCAGAGACGGGTGGAGGGGCGGTGGTTCCGGCAGGCCCCATGTCGTCGGAATGTTCTCTCCAAACGGAAACGGCAGCTGGCTGTGTTGGCGGCATCTCCATGGTGTTCCTCACCCCTACCAAACCCTGGCCGCCACCCCGGGTGGCCGGATCACTACCATGGGTGAATAGTCTTTCACGAACAAACAAACACTCACACACAAAAATCTTTCAATTTGCAGCCCTTTCAGAAAATGAATGTCATTCTTAAAACAAAGACTATATCTTTCAACGAAGTTTACAGATCGGTTTGTTAAAAAGCAGTCGAGAGATTCAAGCTCGTGACAGGTGTCCAAGAAAGCCAACGATAAACAGGAAAAGTCAAGGTTATGATATATTTATCTTACCAACAATGGCAGATGATGCCATCTACATTTGCACAGTCAACTGCAGGCAGCGCACAACAAAACTTTGACCACAAGAAAATAAAAAGATGTTAACTATTCACTAACAAACCGCCGAAAGTTGAAAATCAAAAAGTTAATCGATGCTCTGAAAATACTAGAAGGAAGTTAATCTGTCGAACAAGACGGTCACAAATCCTGACTTTTAACTGTCGTCTGCTTCTTCTTCTTCCCACAGCGAGGCTTGTCGTTTTTTTTTTACCTAAGTCACAGTAGACCGTGGAATCAAAAAAATGTCAGAAGAAAGCAAGCGAGACGTTTTCTCAGTGACTTGCACTGAAGGTCAGGACCTCTCGACTAACGGCAGTCAAATCGAAGGCTTGCTCCCAGGGCCGATGTTCAGGCAATACAGGGAGACAGGAGCTAGGCTAGGCTAGGCTAGACAGCGGTGGTGGTAGTGCGGTCCGTCCGTCGGTCCGTTGAAGGCGGGGCGGCGCGGAAAAGTGTCAGCGCGGGTTGCCGACAGAGGGGAAGACCCGGAGCGGGGGTGTCACTGCCAGCCCTCGGAAAGAGCACCAGCTCGCGACCCGACCACTCAACCACGCTGTGGGGCGCGCGCCCACCACCACCGACACCGCCCGGGGAGGGATGGGGGGAGGTTGGGGGGTGGGGTGGGATGGGTGTATGATGATGGTGAGTGTCTTTACGGCACTGCCTCGTGGTTAGGACCGGGCGATTGCAGCAGTAGCGACATCCTGATCGTGGTCTATTCACCCCCTTCTTTGCTGCTGCTTGAGTGCAGGATTCGCTTCCACCGACCCCTCCGGCTGTTGTGCCGTTGAAGATCCTGTCCCGAGGAAAAAAAAGTCAAGTGCACGGCCCTGGTGGCCCCGTTTCGGCGCTAACTTAGCCTTTCTCTTCCGCTTCTTACACCACTTTTAAAAACTCCACTCACACACACACACACACTTCCTCCACACGGTTCTGTGAATGTAAAACCATCCTTCACTTGCACCGATGTCACAACAAACTATCATAGGGTTGTGTTGATAAGTTAATAAGTTTCATCAACTTTTCTGAGGCAGAAAATTAAAAGCAAGGGGGGCTGGAGAAGTTCACTGGGTCTGGTGTAGTGTAGCTCCTCGACCGCAGTGAACTGAAAGCTTTGTGCAAAGTGTTACACCACCGCTCCTCTTCTTGCCCGCGCTCTCTCGGCTGCTGGGTCCGCCCTGATGGCTCAGCGGTAAGCAGGCACCGTCAGAGAGAGAGGGAGAGAGACAGAGCGAGAGAGAGAGAGAGACAAGAGGGCAGATTGTGTCAGGAAGCGGAGAGAACTGCTGGCTGCACCTCTGCGTGCACTCGTGTCTTGCACCCTGACTAAACAGCTCTGCCACACTCGTCGGCTCGGACTGAACTCTTGACACGCGGGGTTGAGAGGAAAGTGGGCAGTTTCTATGGCTACCCCCCTTCCTTATATGGGGTGACAGTGTCAGTTAAACGGCCAGCCCCGTGACGGGCACCGCTGACAGCCGCGGCACCGTGTCGCAACCCCCGCCTCCCCCGGGCAGCGGCGGAGCGGCAAAGGCCGCCTTCTATTGGCTGCACGCGCGGGGCGGGTAATGGAGCGCGCGCCAGGCCGCGCCCCCGATCATTGTATCCCTCCGCTCAGCGCGTGCTGAACCCGAGGTCACGGGCCGGCCTGGGCCAATCGCCTTGCCTCCTTTCCTCTCTAGGGCCGCCCTGGAGGGCAACTTTCGCTACACTGCCAAGGGGGGGGGGGGTAAGGGGAGGGCGGGGGAGAGTGGAAGAAGATGGTGGAGAAAATGGATGCTGCTGGAGGTGGTTGTGGCGGTGGTTGCCGTGATAGCTGCTGCTGCTGCTGCGGTTGAGAGTCTTCATCACGCACGCGCGTCTTGAATAAATCACCGACTTGTGAGAGGAGAAAGAGAGAGAAGGGGGGAGAGTTGACGATGTGATGAAAACGCGACGTTGACAGGACCACAGGCCAGGGAGGCTGGGGGCTTTGTCGTCTGCATGAACAAGTATTTCTTCACTAATCAACTGTGCGGGCTCACTAACGCTGTCACTGCTTGGTTGATTGATGTACTGTAACGCTGCGTGTGTGGTAAGGATTTTTTTGTGGTTGTCATCTTGAGGGTCGTCAGTCATTTTGTGTGGAATGAGGTGCCTGCCGTCTTGAAGAGACATGATGATGGGGGAGGTTGGGGCAGTGATGCTAGGAAATGACGCGTTGGTATCTGGCAAAGTTGAAGTCATTAGCTATCTCATTGTCAAAAAGACACAAAATGGGAAGAAAGACAGGGAATGCCGTCATGTTGTTCATTTTAAGGGAATTCGATTTATCAAAAAAATAAATATACATAATAGAAACATAAAAAATGAACAATATTTGTAAAAAATCTAGCATGCTGTTTAGCAGTTGACTCCCAAAGATCGCTGCGTTGTTGCAGAAAATACCAAGTTTTAACAGAAAAAGATCACAAACTACAGTAAAAACTTATACATGTTTCATAACAACACAACGTGGGTAAAGTCATATGACGGTGAGGCTGCCATTACTAATGCTTTATGATGACAGCGATGGTGGTGATGATGATGACGATGACACTGACAGTCATGATTATGATAGCAATGGTGGTGATGATGTTGACGATGACAGTGATGATGATGACAGTGATGATGATGACGATGACAGTGATGATGATAATGGCAGCAGTGGTGGTAATGATGACGATGACAGTGATGATGGTGACGACAATAATGGCGATGATACTCCAGTTACAATTTTCTGGTGCTTCATCGACTGCTACGAACACAATAATATTAACTGCTGCGGCTACTAGGTCTAGTATATTGCTGCTGGCACTTCAGCTGTTATTACTACAAATGGATCTGCTTCTGCTGCTACTTCTACTGCTGCTCCTGCAAGTACTGCTTCTACTGCTCCAGGAAGCACTATTACTGGTACTGTCTTCTTGTTGCAGCATGGTTGTCATCGGCTGCAAAACTTAGTACCATTAATTAGAGTCACAGCTTTTATCAAGCACTTGCTGTTTCTGTCGTTACTCCTAGATTGTGGCTGCTACTGCTACTACGACTTGGGTACTTCTTCCCTAGCTCCTCTTGTGAAGTCATTAAGGCACTGAACTGAATTTGTCCAGGTAATAATTATGTCATGGGCAAGTTGAACGTAGTGGAGCTCATCTGTCTCCAGTAACAAGGAAAGGTTCATGCTGGGAATGTTAATGATATAATATTCAAGCCATCAGCCATAACTAGCCTACTCCTCTACCACAGCCAGACGTGTGCACATGATGTTTTACATGTGTTTGCACATGGCACCTGGTGTTCAGTCTCACCTTAAGGACTCTGGGGGGGATCTTGTTTTCAGGAGAAAAAATCCATGGCATGGACGCTGCAGTGGAAACCCGAACCTGTGCCCTCAGTGAATGTAAGGTCAC
The DNA here is from genome assembly GCA_034780235.1 of Concholepas concholepas. Classification (NCBI taxonomy): domain Eukaryota; kingdom Metazoa; phylum Mollusca; class Gastropoda; order Neogastropoda; family Muricidae; genus Concholepas; species Concholepas concholepas. The sequence goes on along the minus strand of JAUZNI010427334.1, from coordinate 4,113 downwards.
CAATACGGAGCTCTAGCCACGATACTATTCCCACCCTCCAACTACAATTGCATTTTGTAACACATTCATACTATCATAATGACATTAACATTGCCATGGCCACAACTTCTACTACCACTACAGCATATTATGTACTATTACTGCTATAATTGTATGGTGAGTGTTATGGCTCGCAGGACCTTATGTTTTTGCTCCCTGGAAAAGGATGGGCTCTGCCAGGTTTAACTTGCCTATGACACACTGCCGGAAAAATTAAGTGAAGTGCTTCAATGGCTTCTCAAGGAGTTAAGGGAGAAGTCAAGTCAAGTGCCAATATTGAGGATGAATAGTTAGAATTGTTGCTTCTGTGTCTATGAACTATAATGGCAAAAGTTAAGTAGGGAAAAATCCAAACTAGAACAAAAATGCCACTCATATGGCAACAAACTCGCCCACAGACAGAGGAAAACATCACAGAAAAGGGTGCTGTACTGGTGGCCACACTCTCTCACTTGGGAGAGCAGCCCAAAATTCTCGCAAAGACATCTGCTGTAACTGAAAGTGGTAGAAATACAATACCATAATAAGGATAACAATACAACCCAGTACACAACATAATGCAGCACAACGTCTCCTGTTGTTGTTTTTATGTTATATCAAAACCCCAGCAGTCATTTCCGATATAGGAACGACAACTCAAACTCAAGGGGATGTTTGAAACAATCTCCCTTGGCTACTGGTTGCTGCCAAGGGGAGGGAATCACCGCTAAACGCTGCAGAATTAAAAACTAAACTCCTTTCGCGTGGTGATCGTTTGTCCTCTTAACATTGACAGATCGGACCGAACAAGTTTGACTGTCCTCCCGAGTCTTACCGTGGAAAAGCATGGTGCATCGCCGCCTTAGCAGTGAAGCCAGCCACAGAGCACTGACCTGCCTGGGACAATCTGAGGGTAGGGGAGTAAATGAAGAGTCGTAAAACATCTCACCTAGGTCGTTGACACCTGATTGCACCTGCTTTACCCACTTGATGGTCTGCAATGCACTGTTCCAGTATTTTGAGGGTGTATGGTACAGGGCTGGCTGGATAGCTCAGTGATCAGACTATTCAATGGTCTGAACATTAAAAGCAACATTTCCTTTCCACAAGCTAAGGTTAAGAAGCGTTGAGCGTGGTTGCCTCACGGATGGGTGACCGTTTGTGCGCTTTGGCTTCAGCACAATCCCCCAGTTCACCCAGCTGTAAATACCTTCCCTCTTTAGGGGCAGGGAAGGCAAAACAGCGAGGCAGTAGTGATGGTTGGATGATGGCACAGTCCCTAAATAGGATGGCTCAGTCGGGACTATAATACAACCAAACCGACCAAAACAGCGTGGGAGAGGAGATGGGTACCGCCCTCAAGATGCTGGCCGCTAGAGAAGCTGAGGTCTCTGACACCGCACTCTCCCCATAGGTTACAGGACACGATGATGAGGTGACGAAGATTCTGAAAAGAGAAAAGTATATTGCTATTAAAATTTTATTATGACATTTATTATGGTATAGAATCAGGCCTTTTCCCCCTTCCTCGACTAGAACTCCGAGGTTCACTAATGGTGAGATATTTGCGTATGCAACACTTTTGCCCACTATCAGGGTAGCCGCATTCCGGGATCCGACTTTGGTGACAAATCGGGTATAACAATTATTTGCCTGTTGAAATAGAACTAATCTGGTCCAGGCCAAAAGCTGTCACTGTCCGTTATTGATGTCAGCAAAGTGCCAAGGCCTACATTAAATTGTTGTTATGCTTCGAAATGCTATGTTGAGATTGTCCTCAGCCATGTCTTCAGCTGTTAGCATAACAAAAGTGTACTCACAAATAAGGAACAACAAAGAAAAGCATCTGAAGTCGGAGCATAGTTGCCTCTATGGCATAGTACTTGAAAACAGCCATACACACGCAAACTTCTCATCTGGTATGCACATAATTATGGTCTCACAGTAATTCCCAGGTGGGATGAGGAAGATGGAGTGCCTGTTCTGAGCGACTCTCGGGGTGTTAAGCTGGGCGATGCCCAGTGATAAGTAGCAGAACTAGCGAATGGCATTGCACGCTAAACTCGTTTTTGTAAACAATGCAAAATTGATATGGCGGCGATGGGTTTAATTTTTATAATGTAATGTCCAAAGATTTCTAAAACTTGTTACAGTTTACTATGTTAAAGATATCTGTGGGGACGGGATAACTCACTGGTCAGAGCACTCGCTTCCCCCAAGCTAAGGTTAAGCAGCATCGAGCGTGGTTACCAATTGGATGGGTGACCGTTTGCGCGCCTTGGCTTCAGTACAGTCCCCCAGTTCACCCAGCTGTAAATGGGTACCTGCCCTCTTGAGGGTCAGGAAAGGTAAAGCAGCGAGGGAGAGGAGATGGGCGCCGCCCTCAATATGCTGGCCCCTGGAGAAGTGAGCTCTCTGACGCCTCGCTCCCCTACGACCACATGGGTTATGAGACACCTTTACCTTTTACAACCTTTGTGGAACTGCTGTTCTTTGACTGGATTGAGTTCCCCTTTCCTTCTGAGATTATGCTTCTTGGTAAACTATGTATGTGCACCTCCCCATTTAACGGATTAAATTTGTTTTGTGTATAACAGCCTAGCAGCAGTTGTAGGGTGTCAGGAAGGAATTAAAGATGCTCCATGCATTTCACGATTATCATGTGTTCATTGACTACCATCAGGTAAAACAGTTGGCTATGTGAGAACTTTGTTTTAATAAATTTTGTAAGTGAAATTGAAAATGTGGTGAATTTGTTTTTGCCTGTGTAATAAAGATGCTATTAGAAGAAGAGGACTTCGATTTTCTACATTATCATCAAATTTGGAAAACTGATCCGGTGAACTAAGCTTTTAAATGTTTTTGGATAGAAAAAAAAATCAACATTTATCACACACACGCATTTAACAATTTTAATCTTGGAATTTCGGGTTTTCTGCCTTAAAAATAGTAGTATGTTTTGATCAGATGTCTTTAGATGTTTTGACTCATTGTCTTAGTTTAACCAACTTTTAAAGAAAAGGGAAATGAAAACATGTTTAATAAGAAGAGAGAAAACTCAAACGAAGTTGTCTTCACAACATTAAGATTCCAAAACAACCTCCCCACGCAAAGTTAAAAATTACAGTTATCTTGAGTAGATATTTATGATACTTATCTTGAGGGAGATAGTTCTTCTCCTCTAATTACTACACATGGGTAATACAAGACCATTGCTGACTGCATCCAAGATGGCTACTGCCTCATTCTGATATGAGTGTCTGAATAAGACCGAATAAAAAAAAGTCTCAAGAGTTTTATGGCCTGGTTTTGTAGGCTTATTTGGAACCTTTGTGTAGAACGCATAATAAAATGACCATCAATGTCATTGTATTTGAAGGCTCACCAATCGATGTCTTTTGTCCGAGTAACGTCAGGTAGGTGCATTGTTCAAGGCACTAGTACTACCCATCAGAATTTGTATTTTTGTTAGTCATTTATGGGTAGAGGTTTTTGAAGATTTGCCAACAGCAAGATAATATGGTGTACATTTATTGAAGAAAATAGTTTTTGTATTATATTCTAGTTTAGTACAGTAAAGAAGCTGGTTATATGATACTGAATCATAATATTATCATAATTTGATAGCACTGGTTTTTACATATTATTTTATTCAAAAATTGTTTCGACTCCATGTTTGTGTGCTGTTCACAATGTTGAGGATGACAGACTAGGGGAGACATTTCTTCTTTAATTACGACACATGGGCAATACAAGACCACTGCTGACTGCAGTATCCAAGATGGCTACTCCCTCACTCTAATATGTGTCTTAATATTGCGCATTACCAAACATGTTTCCAAATACAGCACATTACCAAACAGTTAACTTGATACTCAATAATTGTTTTAACCATTACAGCTTTATTCGGATATGGAATTGTCTTCATACTGATCACCTTGGAATCAATGACTTAGATGTTGTGTTTATGTTGTTTTAACTTAATCTCAAATAATTGAAAAACAGTATAATTATAATCGTAAAGGAAGGTAGCAGGACCTTTTGTTAGGCAGATGAACGTCTAAACTGTCCTGCTACCTTCCTTTACGATTATAA
>JAUZNI010426223.1:0-10740 GCA_034780235.1 Concholepas concholepas | reverse complement strand
ACACACACACACACACACACACACACACACACACACACACACACACACACACACTAACACACACTAACACACACACAAACACACTAACACACACACACACACACACTAACACACACACACACACACACTGATATCACATGTTGCATGTAGGCAATGCTCATAGGGTGGGACCAGTAGCTCATACTTTCATCTCCTGGAAAGTACCATCATATTGTTGAGATACCACCACACCTATGACATATGGCAGGGTTTTTGTTGTTGATGCAAACAAGCAATTTTCTCTGGATGGGTAGGACAGAAGTTCATTGAGTAAATCATAAAATTTCAGAGAAGCAGCGTTACAATTTTTTGAGAACTTTCACAGTGTAAAATTTAGGAGCGTTGGTGATTTCTATGGCATATGGGAAAGGTTAAGGCCTCCTCTCCCCCCAAAAATCCCAAGAGTGAACACAGGTTTTGATTCCATTCTCATGCAACTAATGCAGGTTGGCAATATGCAAGTTTTTCCTGTCCAAGGAACAGAGTTCGATGCGTAAATTGATGAACAGTACATTTCTTATCTGAGAAGTGCTCGGTTTTTCTGTAAACAGGGAAAAAAAGTGGCAATTGCCAGAAAGTTTTTCGGATGGGAGGTCCACATTATTTCTTGCACCTGCACTCACAGGGCTTGAAATACTAGGGTGCTTATTAATTGCTGCCAACTGTGATTTATCTAACCTAGTCATGGAACCAAACAAAAAAATAAACATTAGTAACTTGACAGCCACCTGGGATGGCAATCACCACAACTTTCTGTCCCTCTGTTGACCTTTTTCCATGAATGTCTTGACAGTGACACCTAGGGCTTTGACACCAACTCAATACAGGCACAGAAGGAAACTGAAAGTGAAACTTACCATGAGACCAGAGCAACAAGAGCAACTTAATCAGAGACAGTTTTTTTGTTCTCATTGGCGATTGCACTTGTAAGGATTAATGGTGGTGAGGCTGATGTAATGAAGCTTCTCTGGACGTTCACCAGATTTGACAGGGCTATTCTCGTGCTTCCTGTCATATTTAATCACATCCGGGTGTCAACTAAGCTGAGAGAAACAGACACTTGTGTTGGTTGATTTGAGCAACACTCAGAATTGCATCCCAAAACAAAAAGTGGATGATGCTTTATGGTCCCACTCCCAGTCTTCCCAATGAGTCTTCAGCAAAATCATTGTGGGTAGGGCCAGTCAGAGCCTGAAAAAAACAAATGATTTGTGAGATTCGAACTTGTGACATGGCCAGGAAGTGAGGAACCTTATTGGTAATATATATATATGCTATAGACATCCCTTATTTTTTTTACCAACAGTAGGCACTTCACAATCTGAAACTAAAGCTAGATTTATGGACATGTACATTTTTTGGGCACTAATGGCAGTAATCGGGACTACTTTGAAAAGGCATTCAGAAACTCAAGGGGATGGGGGGAAACAAGCAGAAGTTTTAGGTCTGTTTCCAAAACAACTAAAAAATAAAGTTGTGAATTTCTGGCCCTGAGCACACATTAGAATCCCATTCATTTTGTTATCGAAGAGTGGGCCAGTTTTGGGATGTTGCATGTTGATTTTAAAAAATACCCAGCAAAAGATGCACACACACACATGCACACACGCACAATCGCACACACTCACAATCGCACAATGCACACACACACACACACACACACACACACAGACCCCCAGACAGACAGACAGACAAACAGAGAGAGAGAGAGAGAGAGAACTTAGACAATACATCAACCAACATAGGCACCAGTTGTCCATATTGTTGTCACAGTGCATGCTAATCATTGCATGGTGGAATTTAAGAAAAATGGGGAGAAAGGCTCTGAATCTGATAAAGCTGTCCTCATTAATTTTATTCTTTTCTGCAGGCTTCTTCAAGTTTAATGTGGTGTTCACAATGGTGTGTGTCGAGTCGTCCTGTGAAAAAATCATCTTCATTGATGAGCATGTAGACTTGAAAATCTGTTAGTGTTATGAAGGTTGTAACTGACAAAACTTGTTGATAGACAATGTGGAGGAGGAAAAAAACAAAGATAAAAAGCTCACCAACCACCCACCAACAAAACAAACCAAAAAAGTCAGTACGTAATCGACTCTGATCACCTATTCTGGGCTGTAACACAGTTCACTCATTGTTTCAGAGTTAGGGCCTTTTATGTAAACAGTAAGTGGTCATATACTTTTAGTTGTGTGTTTTTCACTATTTGTTATGAATTGTAATACTTTTTAAAATTATAAACTCTCCTATATGTTAATCACTTGTATAATGAATGGGCAACAGGTCTTTATTTGATCATTCTGTTTTACTTTCAGACCAAGGACAACAAAGATGACAAGCTGGAGGTTGCCCCAACAACTGTCAGTGGCCAAAGGTATTGAGATAGCAATAAAATCAGTGTGGTTTTTAATCAGCATACAAATTGACAGTCATTGTGGGTGTGGTTTCCACACTATTTTTGTTGAAAGATATTATGGACCATGTGACATCAAAAATAGGGGCATAAATTTATATATCAGGGCTGTCACCTTGTGTTTCCTTCTGTACAATTTGCCCATACATTATTCATAGTCATAGCGTAGGTAAAGTTTGTGTTACACATCCATTGAGCTTGTATTGGTGCTACAGTTGTCTTGGAAAAGATGATGTATAAAATCGAAGGCATTGTCTGGATAGCTTTAAGCTCGGTGCATGTTTGTGGGACATAGAAAATAATGTTCAAAATTCTATAATGTTAAACCTTGTTAAATCTGTAGTTGCAGATTAGAATTCATGTTTGGTTGCATATGTCATATTTTCAAAGCTTGAAGTAATGCATGTTATGCATGATTCATTTGATTTGTCATGTCTGTGCAGTGACAAGGAGTGTTATAGAGTGACCCTGCCGTCCAGCTTGGGTGCCGGAAAATCCATTGCAGTGGATGTGGAGGCAGTTTTTATTCATTCCCTGACACCGTATCCATCACAGATCACTCAGGCAGAGAAGCAGTATGTCGTCTTTGAGGGCAACCTTTACTTCTATGCCCCCTATAAAACGCTGTCACAGAAGACTTCTGTCACCACATCATCTGCATCATTGGAGTCCTACACTAAAACAAAGCCTGTGTCTGTGTCTGAAAATGTTATCAGTTATGGGCCTTACGAGGAAAAAGCTCCATTCTCTGAGGTGGGTTATTTTTTATTTTAATTATTAAAAAAGTGTGTGTTGGTTTTGGTTACTTGCCTCTAGTGTTGAATGAGTGAAACTGATAGGGTTGGGTGGGGTGTGAGATAGTGGTTATCAGGGGGTACAGGCACCTGAAGCTGAAATAGTTTTTCCATTTTTGAGATCAACTCTTACATTCAAGTATGTAAATAGAAAACTATATAAACACTAACCAAAAAAGGAAATGTGAAGAAACTATAACTTGCAGTCAAAGTATTGAGCCAAGCTATTGTCTGTGGGATTTGGGCCTCTCTCAATCACATCAGTTTTAATTCATAGAGCTCTGCCACTTCTTTCTGTAGAAGAATTGTGGAAAACATAAAACTCAGAGAAAGTAGTGGGTATGTCAGACAAATTAAAAGAAAACGTGCAAAAAGATATCTTTTGCATTCTTGTTTTTCTCTACATGACCAGTTTGGTTTGTGTACTGTTAAGAGAAAGAGGGAGAGAGAGAGAGTACTGAATAAAGCTGCATTACCATAGGATGCTTCTTCCCCCCCCCCCTTCCCCCTTTTCTGGTGAAATATGTACAGAATGATGTATGTGGTTTTGCAGGCTCCTTTGAAAGTGCACGAGGAAAACAATTCTCCGTTCCTGACTGTGACAGATTTGGAGCGTGTGATTGAAGTATCACACTGGGGTAACATCGCTGTTGAGGAGCATGTGGATGTTCGACATACAGGTGCTGTTCTCAAGGGACCTTTCTCTCGATTTGACTACCAGAGGAACCAGGATGGGATTTCATCCATCAAGTCTTTCAAGGTATTATTATGCTGTTTTCTAAAAAGTCCACAGATTGATGAATAATTTCATGACTAATTTTGATTTTGTGAATTCATCATATAAGTATTGTTTTACTTATCTATCATTTATTTTCATTCTTTATTTTTAAATAATTTTTTCCCTGGGCTAGAACTTTGAGGTTCACCAATAGTGAGATTTTTGTGTATGCAGCCACTTTCGCCCACCATTAAGGTAGCTGTATTCCGACTTAAAAGAAATTAGTTTAAATGAAATGGAACTTGGAAATAGTAAATAAAAACTCTTTTAAAAGAAATTTTAGTCACCTGACAGTCAACAGAGCAAAATAATTGTACCATCTCATTCTCTTATCATTCTCTTTCTTTCTCTGCGTTCTCTTTCTGGAAGGGGTGCATAGGTCCTGGTCTCCTGTGCTTGTCATTTTGCAGGTCTGCCCGCTGGCCTCAGCCAACACATTCTGCTTTCAGAACAGCTCATTTATTGTTCAGGTTGCATACTGGGTATGTTTGTCTTTCTGTAACTTACCGAATGCGGACATGAATTATGGGATCTTTAATGTGCATATTTGTGACCCTCCACCACGAAATGAGTCGCTATGCACCTGACCCACTTTTCCGCTAGGAGCCATTTTAGGCAGGTGGGGGTCAAGTTGCCGAATTTGAGATTTTGATTGATTATTAAAACTATAGCCATTCTTCTACCTTGCACTGAAGTAGCAAGGCATAATTTTGTTTCCTTTTGCTTTTATGATGCAAAACTTGTCAATTTCTCATTTTGTCGCTTTCTGGAGTCTACCATTTCAATCTGTAGTAACTTTTCACAGAATTGTCCAACTTTCAATCTGGTTTATATATATTTATATATATATATATATTTTTATTTTATATTGAATAGCCTTTTTATTGCAGATTAATAACATGTCAATAACTAAAAATTTACATCTGTTGCAATGTGACTCATTATGTGGTGGAGCATCACATTTGATCTTCTGTATGTGCATACATGAAAGAAATAAAGGCACTGGCAGGTCAGTTGACCTTGGAGATTGTAAGAATCCCTACCCTTAATTCACCAGACGCTGCCGAGATTCGAACCCACAACTTCATGGACCACTGGATTGAAGTTGAACGGTTTTAACCACTTGGCTATAGTGTTCATCAATTATCATTCTAATTGAAGACAAACCAACAATTGAAGATAGACCAACCAATTTCATAGGGTTGTAATTTCTTTCTAAAACTGAAAACAGATTTTTTTTTCTTTTATGAGTGGTACTCATGAATACAAAAGGGCAACTTCTCTGTGGCTGTTAGTGGGTTAAATCGGGTAATGGTATTAATTTATGGAAGAAATGTGGTGCAATGAAATCTTACCACAGAGTGTTCAGTGTATTTTGGTATGTTGTTTGTTCAGACTTCTCTGCCAGCTTCAGCCCGGGATGTGTACTACAGAGATGAGATTGGAAACATCTCCACCAGTCACATGCGAGAACTGGATGATGCTGTGGACCTGGAGCTGAGGCCACGATTTCCTCTCTTCGGAGGTTGGAAAACCCGTTACTTTCTGGGATACAATGTGCCCAGCTATGAATATCTCTACAATAAAGGTAAGTTTGTTAGGGGATGTGTTTGTGTGTCTTAAACACTACTCGCCCATACACTTTTGGTTTGTACTTTTCATAAGGTGTTGTCGCAAAGCAGCCCCACATTGAGTACTTGGCTTGTCTTTACCAGCTGCATAACTCAGTATTCTTGTCAAGCCTCAGGTTCATGCTGGATGTTTTTATCATGTCATACATATCAGTGGACATATTGGCGCATGCTTTTGTGATAAATGCATATAGTCTTAATGTGTCCTGAAGATGCCATTTGTGCATTCATACACAGGGTCTAGAATTTTAGACCATTCAAAAAACTTGCAGGGAAATGGAGTCAGGACCAATATTATCTCAGGGTAAAGGAGGGGGGAGGGGGTACCAGATGGACTTTTAAGCTTCAAAGCTGGCTCAAACTTGCCTCTTTCAGATCAAAACTTCAAGGCTAGAACCACTGGGCTATTCCTTACACCCCCGAGCATAAACACACTCAGGCAGTTCATTTATCCAAACATACAGAAGCTTTGATTCATCTATGTAGCACTGCTAATGATGTATAAATGACAACTTCTTCTTCATGTTGCATTGCTATTTTAAATCGAGCTAATGATGTATAAGTGACAGATTAACATCTATGTAGCACTGCTATTTTAATTAAATTGAGCCCATGATGTATAAATGACAACTTATTCATCTTCAGATGACTGCTGAGACATATATTTATATAATGCTGAAAAGCTTAATTTCTTTTTCTCATGCTGAAGTGAAAGACACAACTGTGTTGTGTAGTCATGGACTGGGTAGGGTATTTTTTTTAGAAGTTGTGCTTTCAAGAAGAAGCTGTTTACTGATCCAGACAGCTCCAAATAGAATTTGGCTTTCTTTGATGTAAATCATAGCATACAGTAAAATTCAGTGTAACAGGGCAGATATGTCAAGTTGCCACAGATGTATCTTCTTAACATACATTTTTTGCAGAGATGTGCTGTGTATCATGGCTAAAAAGCTTTTTATGTTCTGTCAATGAGCAGGTGATAACTACGCTCTGAAGATGCGCTTCATCGACCATCTGTATGATGACATGGTGGTGGACGATGCCATGGTTAGAGTCATTCTGCCAGAAGGCTCCAAGTAAGTGCTAAGGAAAAGGCTGAAATAGGTTCTGGCTGACTATTGTGTCACCACAGACCATTGGCAAATCCTGAGAATTTTGCTATACTCTTAAAAAAACAATAAAACCCCCCCAAAAGCCCAGAAAAAGCTTTTTAGTCTGAAGTGGTGGATGTATTGTGTGAAATGGCTTGTACACGTCTATACAGGGTTCATGCTCCTTGAACAAGAATTATGAGACCCTTGCCTTGAATTCTCTTGAAAATGACAAATAATTGCCTGTGACAGTACCTTTCTTGAAAACTTTTGAAAATTGAGGCTTGCGCGTGCAAAGTTCTTTTTAACCTTTCCCATAATTATGCTGTGGGTGTGGAATCACCCTCATCCTAGATTTTGCACTGTAACTCAATAGATTCTAATGCTTGTATCTGAAATTTCATGACTTTGAACCACTGGCCTACACATCTGCAGAAAATTGTGTGTGTTTACTAACAACTAAATAAACAAAACTTTTCAGTACGTCATGGGTGTGAGCACACCCACACTGCCAAAGAACACATTTTATGCACCAGACATTATAGGTGTGGAACTGTCCACGCTGGCTTTAGAATGATGTCACTGTCCCGTAAGCGCACTCAGTACAACGTGGTTGCTAGGACACATTCTCGTGAAGAGAAACTAGCACTCTGTAATTCGTGGGTGTGACATCACCTATGATAGTCGCCAACTTTCCAGAGAGGGGAAAAAGAGAGTTCGGCATGCATTGCTTATGTGCAATGTGTGGTATGTGTGTGTGAGGTTAATAAGAATGACACCGATATGTTTACTGCTTTTCACCTTCCAATAGGCTGACCAGCGTAATGAAATATAAATTTATACATTTCTGAGAGGTAGAAAATAGATTGCACATACACATGTACACATACACACACTGACTCTCTCTCACTTATACACACACATGCACGTTACATCCCAATACATGATGCCAAGCAAACATGAATGGTGTGCGTCTTTCCTATCCTTGTCTTTTTTTGTTTTTTACATGAACACAGATCCCCATGTGTATGTATGGTTACCTCCCCCTCTCTCTCTGTCTCGTGCCTGGCTCTTATTTTCTCGTATCTTTCTACTCTCACCCTATCCACCCCCTTCTGTGTCAGACTTTCATTTCCAGATGGTACATTTTATAAGCAAATGCATTTGTTGTGTTGGGTTTTTTTTCATCAAGCCATCCATCCAAAAATAAAACTTAGAGCAAAAAAAAGGGAATCAAGATTTACAAACAATCCATTACATAAGTCTATGATGATACTGATTTAGAGCAATTGGGTGTGGGGGGGGGGGGGTCATGGGGAGGGAGGGCAGGACTGAATGTTTACATAGCTTCGAACCGTTCCTTTTTGTCTTGAATTTTTCCTGGGTTTTAGCCGCAATTCTGGTTCTCTGGTTTTTAAGAAAATGTCCCGGTTTTCAAAATTTAACGCTCACACACACAATTAAAGCGTATAACAAGTATGACATCATCACACATGAAAAGTGTAAAATATGATAGCTGTGCCTATGAGAAGTTTGTCATCGAATACAAGGAGGATTTTCCACACATTGATCAGTCTCTACAAGACAAAAGTTATTCTTTCTGCTGTACTCTATGCCCGTGTGATTTTAGAATTTTGCTTGGTTGATGAAATGACATCACTGCATATGAGAAAAATCTTGAGTTGTTTACCATTAGGATTTTGACATTGCAGTTCTGAGTTCAGCTGTCTTGCTACATTGCTGTGCCAGTTGCTCAAAAACTCTGATTATCTTTTAATAGTTTATAGCGCTGATTCAAATGCATGCAAATATGCGGACAAAACGAGGAGTAGCAGATGACTATATCCAAGGGAGGCAATGCACATCAAGTAAATGAAGTCGTGTATCAATCGCCTTATCTGAATGGATTTGTGTCCGTACTTCAAAACAACAAAGCAAGGCTGAAACTGTGCAGTTAATGCCATATAACTGATGAAAGAGTTTAGAGACTAGATTATTGAAGTAGCAACAGACAGAACAAGCGTTTTTGCTGAGCATGTAATAAACAGTATCAACCTGCAAGCAGTAGTGGACAGATGTGGAGCTGTAGCCAACTATGAAGGGCTGACATAGTCCGGCCCAGGTTTGACACTTTGTTTGGACTGTAAAACAAATAAAACCAATGCAGCTGGTGCTCAACGCTCGTCTTCAAACAATTTTTTATCTACTGGCTTTGCACTTAATGAAGTGAGGTGTGATAAGTGATGATTGTTCTTTCAGTTTCCACCTACAAACATTTTGTTTTATAGCACGGCACACTATTCTTTCCTGACAATTTCATCTTATCAGGAGAAGAAAATTTTGCTCCTATAACCATAAAAAAATTATTCAGCTTCAGGGGTCTGCGCCCTCTGACTACTTTTTCAGGAGGGGGGCCAGCCCCCACCAAAATTCCACTTTTAGGTCTCAAAAGTTGGCAGGTGTGCATTTAGAACTTTTTGTTTTTAATCTGTTCCACTTCTGATTTATTGCGCACACTCACTCACACACATGCAATTTTATAAACTTTCCAGTGTTCAATTAAAACTCAACTCATATGAGTTGTAACTTTTGTACCAATTATATATACAACTCGGTTAATAGTCTTATTAACATGATTGTCTAGAATTCACTTCGCTTCTGTAATAGTCCATTTAGTATTATGTATGATGTCTGCAATTTCAGGTTGGCTTGTATTTAAAGTTGAAGCTGTATGATGTATTAGTTTTAATGTTATACTGTATAAATTGCACATTTGAATTTGTGGAAAGAGCTTCTTGAAAAGGCCTTTAAAAGTTTTTGCAGTTTATACTGAGAATCTATAGAAGAAAGCTACTTTCAGTACAATTAAGTTGAATTTGTCAGGTAAAATAAAGATGGTGGTTTGATTCTATCAAGATGGTGGCTGTCATTGTGCAGGAACGTTGAGGTGAAAACCCCCTTTGATGTGAAGCGGGACTCTGACAGTTTGCACTACACCTACCTGGACACCACCGGACGCCCTGTGGTGGTACTGAGAAAGACCAGGCTGGTGGAGCAGCATATTCAGGATTTTGAGGTCAGAGGAAGGATCAGGAATTCATTTTGGTTAACATAGAAGTGCATACCTGCAATATTTGCCTGTGTTTGTTTGGAATTCTTTCTTTTTTCTTTCTTTTCTTTTATCTTTTATATCGAGGATAATGGAATAAGCACTCATGCGCTTTTTTTACATCCAGTCCCCAGTCATTATGGGCTGTAGTGCTGGTATTTTGTAAAGATGGTGACCAAACTGTCAGCATTATGGGATTCTGTAGTCATGATGGGCAATAGTGGCAGTGTTTTGTAAACATGCTGACCAAACTGTCAACAATATGGGATTTGTGATATATGGCAGAGGAAATTCTTTCAAAGTCAGAGTTACTCATACTGCTAGAAAGAATAAAAAATCTAATGCTGTGCGCAATCTCACAGATTGAAGAAAGTAGAATTGTTGTTGATCGTTTCCCAGCTTGTTCACCCTGGGGATCACACAGAATGTGCTCTCTCTCATTCATCTCACTTGGGAATCACTGTTAGACATAAGTGCACACTAGATGAGAAGTTTGTGTTTATATAGGCAGTCATACTCTTGACTTCAGAGAATTTTTCCCCTTCACAGGAGAGTGCAGATTGTTATGCTTAGTTTTATCATGGTTGGAGACCATGATTATAACATTTTAAAGGATAACATTTTAATGTAAGTCTTGGCACTTAACTGACATTATAATTGACAGAGCTATTGGCCTGGTCCAAGTTGAATTTGTGAATGTGGTAAAGTCAAAGCAGATTGTGTGTTCAAGAAACATGAAGACATTTGTTCAGGAAATGTGAGTTGTTGTTTTTGACTGCATATAATGTCTGTTGTTAGATATTTTTGTTTCTGTATAAAGTTAACTTTTAAATTTCTTTGGAAAAGTTTCATCAGAAAGACTGGGATAGTTGGCCTCAATAATGC
>JAUZNI010425114.1:0-10741 GCA_034780235.1 Concholepas concholepas | reverse complement strand
GCCATCCCAAAGAGCCAGTCCATATGAAAACGACACCATCCCATTGAGCCAGTTCCAGTCCATATGAAAATGACACCATCCCAATGAGCCAGTCCATGTGAAAACGACACCATCCCAATGAGCCAGTCCATATGAAAATGACACCATCCCATTGAGCCAGTTCCAGTCCATATGAAAACGACACCATCCCAGTGAGCCAGTCCATATGAAAAGGACACCATCCCAATGAGCCAGTCCATATGAAAACGACACCATCCCAGTGAGCTAGTTCCCGTCCATATGAAAATGACACCATCCCAATGAGTGAGTTCCAGTTCAAATAAAAACGAAGCCATCCCAAAGAGCCAGTCCATATGAAAATGACACCTCCCCAATGAGCCAGTTCCAGTTAGTATGAAAACAGCACCATCCCGATGAACTAGCTCCAGTCCACATGAAAATGACACCTTTATAAAGAGCCAATTCCAGTCCATATGAAAATGGCTTAATCCCAACAAGCTGATCACAATCTGTATTAAGACATCATCTCAGTGACCTAGTTTCAATTCTTGTGAACAGGACACCATCCCAGTGAGCCAATGATTTTCTTTGTGAAAAGGGTACCATTCCAAGGACCCAAAAAGCTGACATCAAAGGGCCCTTCTATGTCAATGAGCATTTTCATTTGTTCAAACAGGAAAAGAAAAATTGTCTGAAGAGGTTAACTCCTACAAACCAAATGGCTCACTTGACAATTTCTGTGGAAAGAAAGATTATATTGTCATTTGTCTAGGATGCACTATCCACAACTGTAAAGCAGCCTTACTCAAGCATAAGCAAAACCATCTAGATGAAGATCAAAGTTCATTTGATAATCATTTTCGCATCAGGGATTATGACTTTTTGATAGGCTTGATCTGTTTCCATTGAGTTGTGTTGGCAAATCTTCCTGTACTGTGAGCTAGAGAGGTCAGGAACATGGCTGTCCAGAGCATCTGGATCCACCCCAGAAATCAGAGATGTTTTAAGCAATTCCTTCAGTGGATGGCTTGACCAAAGGCATTGAGGACAGTGATAATGAGAGGAAATCCGTGCTGCTCTGATTTGAAGTTGGACGCTGCCTGTTGGATGTAGGAACAACTCAAGACGTATATGGCTTTCATCTCTGTCGTGTTACTTTATGTCTGATTTTTTTTGTAAATGTATTCCATGACACTCTTGTGCTAATGGCACTTGTTGCCACCCGTGCATTGTTTTGCAGGTGCCAGAGAAGACAAAAATGTGCACATCTCCAATGTGCCAAAGAACACCACACAGGAATTGCTCTTTGTTGTCTTCCCAACTGCCTTTTCTATTGTTATGCCAAAAGATGGAAAATTCAAAGGGTAAGTGGCTTTCTGCATAAAGGATTCTAGCAAAGAATATTGTCTTTTTGTGTAAATTGTATATTTGATTTGAAAGTGGCTATGTACAGAAAACCGTAACTCTGAATTGATGTGAATCGGATGTGGTGGTGTGTCAGCAAGGAAACAGTTTCAGCACCTGAGGAATCTACAGATTGATTTTGGGGTTTGATCAACAGTGTTGTTGAGGAAGAGAAGTAGTCCTAGTTAATATTATAGTCTTTTCACTATTTCAGACATTTTTTCTGTTGTTCAGGTATTTGTCATTCTATCATTGAAAGAAAATTGTTTCCACATGTTGTCATCTAATATGGTGGATCAGGAAATGTTGCCTTTGGTATAAGTTGTTCTATCAACTTGGCTGCCAGGTTTCAACCAATGTTCTGGGATCTTCACTAAGTGTTGTGTTGGAAGTTGGTCATGTCAGGGAGTTGTTTAGGAGACTGTCTCTTTCCTCATATTGTAAATGTTGTTTGGTTGATGTTTGGTAAATTGTATTTCGTTTGTCAGTTCTTTGGGTGAACCATTAGTATCGTGACCAATGCTACTCTGATCATTCTCTTGGAGTTCTAATTATTTGCTTTTTGGGGGAATGTACTGTGAACATATTTGAATTTTAAGTATCTTGCTGTTCAAGTTACAAAGGTTGGAAAATAAATCTGTAGCTCAGCCATGAAGTAAAGTTTGACATACACCATATGCCCTTTGGAAATTGGAATAGAGACTGTAGTCTGATGCCACGGTTGATGTGATGCACCATGCAAAGCCAAGCTTTAGATGCCTGATCAGCTGTGATTGCCTTGGAGGTTGTTGGTTTTTGTGCAGCCTGAGTTGACATTTAGTTTCCAAGTTCTCTAAGACTCAAATGCTCAGTGACTGCTTTGTGGAGGAGAAATGTATGACAGAGAGTTAGCGAGATGGGTACCTCTTCTTAGGTAGGGGGGTTTCTTCCATCTTGCTATTTATAGTGACCCCATGGGTTTAGAATGTTACCACGTTTACTTCTCTTGAAATTAGCACCCATTGTGTCAATTAGGATTTAAAAACAAATCATGGAATATGCACATATCATGATATGCAATTATCTGTGTTTCTAAGGCATTTTCCTGTGAAAATT
Source organism: Concholepas concholepas (assembly GCA_034780235.1). Lineage (NCBI taxonomy): Eukaryota > Metazoa > Mollusca > Gastropoda > Neogastropoda > Muricidae > Concholepas > Concholepas concholepas. Next base: position 8,242 of record JAUZNI010425114.1, on the reverse strand, counting down.
GTTACATTTTTGTTTTTTTCTTGTTGAAGCTCATGTAAATAGTTTGTGGTTACAACTGATGCTGGGTATTTTGTATCATTTTGATTCTTAAATTCAGCATTTGTAAAAGACAAAAAGAGTTTTTAAAAGACGAAAAAGGGAGCCATAACATCAGAAGGGATGAGGTGGAGGATGAAGAGGAATGGAAGCAGCAGTGTGAAAGGCAAGGAAGAAAGAACATAGTGCCGTGGCTTGCCTGTCACATCATTACATCATCCGGCAGGATGTCAAGGTCCAAAGAGTCAGATGAGGTGTGGATGGAAGAAGAGTGGGAAGACAGCAGCAAGGAGTGGATGATTTAGACCTTTGTTGGTAACAGAGAGACACAGAGATGAAGAAGTATGGACCATTGCTGATAACAGAGATGAAGAAAAAGTCTGGACCATTGCTGATAACAGAGATGAAGAAAAAGTCTGAACCATTGCTGATAACAGAGATGAAGAAGAAGTCTGGACCATTGCTGATAACAGAGATGAAGAAGTCTGGACCATGGCTGATAACAGAGAAGTCTGGACCATTGCTGATAACAGAGATGAAGAAGTCTGGACCATTGCTGATAACAGAGAAGTCTGGACCATTGCTGATAACAGAGATGAAGAAGAAGTCTGGACCATTGCTGATAACAGAGATGAAGAAGAAGTCTGGACCATTGCTGATAACAGAGATGAAGAAGTCTGGACCATTGCTGATAACAGAGGGAGACAGAGAAGGAGTTGGAAGATGGTAACAAGGAATGGATGGTTTGGATCCTGGATGACAACAGAGGGACAGAGGACAGACAGGGATGGCAGAGAGTTGTCAAGACATTCAGTGATATTAATCTAATCCAAGGGCCACGGGATCGATTGTCGATCACTTTTGGTTATGGAAAATTTGGACCAGAAGCTTTGTAATTCACTGCTTCTGTTTCCACATGATTTTGATTCAAAGACCTATATGCAGTGCGTAGGTAAAGATTGTTAGGAAGTTATACTGCCACAGTTATGTTCATTGAATTCATGGTTGTCTTGTTAGCTTTGTTATCATGAGGGTTTTTGTTGTCATGAGGGCTTAGAGCCCAGCTGACCACAAGACCCATAATTAGGGCTGTCTCCCAGTCAAAGAAATGTAACCTCACATAAACTTATTGTAACTCTCCTTCTGGTAGATTTTCCACTTATGAACTCAACGCACTGATCATTGGACCAGGGTGGCTGGTTAATGGTGGCCTGTCAACGAATGCAGTCAGGTATCGGATCATCTCTGCTGTTGCATCAGGGTGTCTGATTGCCTGCACAGTTGCAATCGAGGTATATGACCCACCTGTGGGATTGAAGTCGATGTGTCTGACTACCTGTGAAGATGCTGTCAGTGTCTGAAGTTTGCAGTCAAGGCATTTAAAGTTGAGTTAAGGTGTCTGGGGTTGCAGTCAAGGTGTCTGGGGTTTGCAGTCAAGGTGTTTGAGGTTTGCAGTCAAGGTTCTGGGGTTTGCAGTCAAGGTGTCTGGGGTTTGCAGTCAAGGTATCTGAGGTTGCAGTCAAGGTACCTGAGGTTTACAGTCAAGGTTCTGGGGTTTGCAGTCAAGGTATCTGAGGTTGCAGTCAAAGTATCTGAGGTTGCAGTCAAGGTATCTGAGGTTGCAGTCAAGGTATCGAAAGTTTGCTGTGAAGATGTCTGGGGTTGCAGTCAAAGTACCTGAGGTTTGCGGTCAAGGTATCTGAGGTGCAGTCAAAGTACCTGAGGTTTGCAGTCAAGGTATTTGAGGTTGCAGTCAAAGTGCCTGAGGTTTGCAGTCAAGGTGTCTGTGGTTGCAGTCAGGTCTCTGAGGACAGGTCTATTATGGAATTGAAGTTAACCTATCAGCATGCAAAAACAAACAACTTGACCTCTGTACAGTTGCATTTCAGGTGTATGACTCCTCATGGTTTTGATACGGACAGTTATCTGCCCAAACATGGAGTTGTGGCCTTTTTATCTATTGGCAGATCATCTTCAGGATTGCGTTTGCTGGACAGCTGAGAACTCATCTGTCAAGGATCTCGAATCCACGGACACCGAAGAACCCATCTGTCAAAAGATCTGATGACCATGGACAGCATAGAACTCATCTGTCAAGGATCTGATGACCATGGACGGCAAAGAACCCATCTGTCAAGGATCTGATGACCATGGACAGCAAAGAACCCATCTGTCAAGGATCTGATGACCATGGACAGCAAAGAACCCTGCTGTCAAGGTCGGATCTGATGACCATGGACAGCAAAGAACCCATCTGTCAAGGATCTGACCACCCTAAAAGTTCCTGTCAGATTGTAATAATGGCATGAAGCAACACAAGATGTCTCGAATTGCCATCAGGCCAGCAACCCCCCATAGGATTGCAGTCTTTCTAGTGGCTACCCTTAGAATTGCAGCCAATCATCCATAGAATTGTAACTGTGCCAACTGACCACCTGTAGAATTGTAGCCATGCTAACCGACCACCCATGGAATTGTGGCCATACCAACCCACCACCCATGGAATTGTGGCCATGCCATCCCACCACCCATGGAATAGGGACCGTACCAACTCACCACCCATGGAATTGTGGCCATGCCATCCCACCACCCATGGAATAGGGACCATACCAACCCACCACCCATGGAATAGGGACCGTACCAACCCACCACCCATGGAATAGGGACCATACCAACCCACCACCCATGGAATTGTGGCCATACCAACCCACCACCCATGGAATTGTGGCCATACCAACCCACCACCCATGGAATTGGGGCCATGCCATCCCACTGCCCATGGAATTGTGGCCATACCAACCCACCACCCATGGAATTGGGACCATGCCAACCCACCACCCATGGAATTGGGACCATGCCAACCCACCACCCACAGAGATGGCAATGCCAACTTGTTTCACAGCTGTGATCATGTCAGTGAGCGGCATTTGGAGACACAGTCCACTCACTACCCAAGTTGCAGTCTAGGAATTGTGAAAGTGGTAGTTTACATTGGTGCCAAAGCAGCTGACTATCTGTCCACACGAGCTGACCATCCATGGACCTGCAGTCAGTTGTGCTGACTTTAGGAAGAGTTTGCCGTTCAGGCTGTTGACCATCAAGGACCACGTGTACAGTGAAGCTGACAGAATTTCATCTAAGCATTTTTCCCGTCGGCAGATCAGTAGTTTATGCTGGTTGACCACTGTAGAGTGACGGTGAAGCCAGGAAACCCCATGTAGGGCTGTTGTCAAGTCCACTGACATCCCTGCAGCTGCTGTCTTTCTGACTGCTCCTGGTGCCGCTACCTCAGATCCATCTGCTCACCTACTATACTGTGTTCTACTTTTGAGAAGATGCCTTTTTAAAAAAAATACAACTACAACTTTTTGATAATGCTGGTCAAACCAAAACAGTGTGTTATATAGTTTTGTTTTGCATGCATGACTGTAATAATTGCTCATGAAGATGTTATGTAGTTTATCAGTTATAACAGTTTGCTAGATATAAAAAAGGCGTATATGATATACATGGATTTTCTCTATATGCACTCTTAGATATCATACAGAAATAAAGAAAAAAAAAATTCCTATGTGCTTTGCAGGAGCGTGCTACAGAAAACAACAGATTCTTTGTCGTTAACGCTGCTGCACCCCCAAACTCACTGTCCTCTTTGCCAGGTAACACTAACAGCTGCCCTGCACTGTTGTTTTTTTAGGTGTTCACTCCACCCCCTGCTGACTGAAGGTGTGCGTCTTTTTTCAGGACGGTATCAGTTCAGTTCCGCAGCGCCCAGTGTGCTGATGACGTCATGAGATGCTACACAGGGGTCACCATCAACAAGGTCAAGCTGAAGCTGTCCCGCACACGCAAAAGTCCGACCGACAACTGGAAGTCCGAGTCTGCAGAAAAAGTGTCGGCCTGGCCGCCTGATTCTGCCAGGAAGCCGACGGAAGTTTCCAGAAAAAGTGAGTGTGTTGTGAATGGAATGTTTTTGGATAGTTCAGGAAAAAATGGTTATCCGGCTTTCTACTTAACTTTTAATGTTGTAAAGAGCTGTAGGTCTGTACTCATAGAGTCTAGTGATGCGTGGTGTGGTCATATGCTACTTTTAGAAACTGAGTTTGGCCAACATGTCCTTTTTTACCCTGCAGATGTGCACTTAATGCCATGGGAGAGTGTTTGTCTAAAGGGTGCTGGCGGCAAAATGTTAAATCATTCTTGCATTGATTTAGGCAACGTTTTTTTTTCACCGTTTTTCACCAGATTTTTTTGTGACCCACTTTTTCTTCAACATGGCCGAACCTGTATTTGAATCCTATGTCAATTCTGTCAAGTCTATAGAGCATTTAATCGAAAGTTGTGAAGGGGAAGCGCTAGGACTTGGAGAAGATAGCCAGAATGACGGAACTGGGTCACCTTAATGCACTAACGATCTTGGATTTGTGCAAGTTTCAAAATTTCGAACCTGTCACTTTCGTGCGATGACAACATCATTCCAGACGCTGCTGCCTGGACAGAGATGTCTGACTTTGGGGGGAAACCAGCTTTAATCAGCTTATTTTAGTTGTGGATAGTGAACTTCTATTCTTGTGTTTGATTAAGAATGTTTGATAAACCCTTTTGCATCTTAGAAAAACCTATTTGCTTAGACTATAAGTAAATTTTCACCCCAAAATTATGTAGACTTCATTAATAAAAAAAACCCCACACCCATAAAAGTATATCTTCTAGAGAGGTAAATGAAAAAGAATACAAAACATGAATTTTTCCAATCCTATGATTAAACAAAAAACAAACAAAAAACAAAATATAAGCCTTGGGTAAAAAATGGTATTGTTTAATGACTGGTTATGTCTCGATGTTATAGCAGCTGAGTGTGCGCGGCATTGCTGGTGAGTTATTTCATGGTTGAAGAAGCCAAGGGATTTAGAGAGCATGATGGAAATGTTACTAAGATGCTTCACAACTTAAAAGAGTGATCTAGCATTCTCTTTGATAGGGATGATAATACTTATTTTCATTGATCAATGGGTGGGTCGGTGGTCTAGAGGTAATGCTCCTGCCTAGAAAGTCTGGGTTTGAAGTGTGTAGTGGCTCGATCCCCATTTGTACCCAAAACTTTTCCCCCATCCACTAGACCATGAGTGGTGTTCTGGGTGCTAGTCTTTCGGATCAGACAATAAACCAAGGTCCAGCATGCAACACACATTTAGAAGAACCCAAAGCAACAAGAGAGTTGTCCCTGGCAAAATTCTGTATTAAAAGCCACTCTGATAGGAAAAAAAATACACATGCAGACAGGAAAAGAAAAACACCACCCAAATAATGCGTGGCGCTGCTCTTGTGGGGACACACTCTCCCTGGGGAGAGCAGCCCGAATTTCACGCAGAGAACTCTGCTGTGACTTAAGTCATACACAACACAACACAACACAACACAACACAACACAACACAACACAACACAACACAACACAACACAACACACAACACAACACAATACAATACAATGCTGTGAATACAACACAATACAATACAATACCATACCATACAGTAAAAAACAGTAGCGTTAATGAAGCAGTCCTTGTCCTCAGTGTTTTGCTGGCTCTGTGTTGGCAGGGAAAGAGCTGAATGGCAGCAGTTTACCCAGTGATCAGCCCCAAGGGTCAGGCGGGCAGGAGCCGGCTGTGGTGTATCAGATCCCGGTGCTCAGCAAACGCAATCTGTCTGTCCCGGCAGGCACTAACACACAGATCAAGAAGGGTCGAGTGCCGGTGATGTCGGAGCAGCCTGAGGCCAAGCGGCCCAGGCTGGACCAGCCTCCTCCCCCGTTGCCCCCTCCCCCTCCCGGCTTTGGGACTTTCCCTGTGCCCACCAGTATTCCTCCGCCCATGATCCAGCCTGGCCTCCGGGGGGCCTACACGGTCCCTCCTCCAGTTCTCCCCCCTCCTGTGATGGCTCCGGGCTGGCCCCCCATCACCTCAGGGGTGACAGTCGGGGACACCCACATGCAGATGGCCGGTCCGCAGAGCACCCAGAGCTGGCAGGTACCTCAACAACGCCAAGGGTTCATGGCAGACAGAGACCTGCAGGGCACGGAAGCCATTTCCCCGGAGTGGGATGAGGAAGGCCCAAAGTTCCCTGGCCACAGGAGACAAGGAGAGGCCTTCAGGGGGTTGGGGCCAGAGCACGGTGGCAAGTTTTCTCGGCGTCGGTCATTAAGTCCAGCAAGGCCTTACCGCCGTGGAAGCAGCCGCAGTCCGCCGAGACAGGTGCAGCATCGGGGCAGCAGGAGTCCCGTGAGAGCCCGTCACGGCAGTCTCAGTCCCAACAGGACTTCGGGGAATTGGAGAGGTGGAAGTCCAGGTCGACGTGGAGGTGTTCGGCACGCCAGAAGCCCTCATCGAGGTTCAAGACAGTACAGCCCTGTCAGCCCTCCACGTCGGGCAGAGTTCGACTCTCGAAAACAAGTTCGGCAAGGCACCAGCCCCATCAGCCAAGGAAGGTTCAGCACCAGCCCAGGAAGACGAGGTCTCAGTCCAGGGCGGAAAGGACGCAGCCCTGCCAGGCCGAGGAGACGCAGCCAGAGCCCCGGGCGACTGGAGCGCAGCTACAGTCCTATCAGCCAGGGCAGGCTGAGTCGCAGCCCAGGACGGAGACTGGGTTCAGCAAGGTCAGGGGAGAGAAGGTCCAGCCCTAAAAGACGAAGCCAGAGTCCTCGAAGACCCATGCTGAGAGGGAGGCGCAGCGCGGAAAGGCAGAAGAATCACAGTCCTGGCAGAGACGCACGCAGACCTGGGGGGGACCAGAGTCTGAACAGACAGCAGTATGGGGGGAGGTCAGGTCCCGGCCCTGATGCCCGGCAAGGGGGAGGGGGTAGAGGTCAGAGCGCAGGCCGACAGGGTCACAGCCAGAGCCCGGGGCGGCCTGGTCGTCACGGTGGACAAGGAAAGAACGCTGGGTCACCAGGTGACAATGTGGACGACCAGGCGGTCATCCTGCACCGGCAGATCACCAAAGCGTTGGCCTCGCGCTACAGCCCTCACAGGCCCTTGCAGAAGGAGGAGGAGGAGGCTGAGAAGGCGAAGAGGGAAGCCAAAGTCTCGGAGAGTCGGGGAGGCTGGACACACTCTGGCTTCACCCCTGTGACGGCATCCTCCACCACCGCTGCCACTGGCAGCAGGCAGGGTCTGTTCCCTGCCGCCTTTTCCAAAGGATCCCCCCCTCTGGAACTGCCTCCCTCAGTCAAGTCCATGAGCATCCCTGGCCTGGATCTCCTGCTGGCAGCCACGGCAGAAAAGAAAGAATCGGAATTGCTCCACAAGTCGATGGATAGGAAACAGCACGGCATGGAGGATGAGGACACAGCCACAACTACCGCCAGGGAGGCTGCACTACGGCAGGATGCTCTGAAAGCGTTTGGCATCGGAAGTCAGGACATGTTTTCTAGACCGAAGGAAGCTTCTCCGCTGGACCATCGAGGCAGTTTGCATGAGAGGGATTTGGGAAGCGGTCGGCTGGGCAGCAGAGAAGACTGGTGGAGAAGAGACAGCCCTGCGAAGCTGTCGCCTGTCTTTGACCGACCCAGGAGCAGGGATCTGGGGCAATATGGCACACCTCGTGAGTTGATATGTGTGTGTCTGTATGGTGTGCTTGTGTGTATGAATTCACATTTGGTCCTTTTTTTTGTTTGTTTTGTTTTGTTTTGTTTTCATGTCTTTTTAGGCCTCAACTCGGCAAAATATACTGACATCAGAGCATTTTCTGGGGATTTTGTCTTTTTCAATGAATTCATGTATTTTTTCAAACAATTTTTTATTTGGTTGGGGTTTTTTGTAATGTAATACAAACATTTTTTGTTTTGCTGTTTTTTTTATAATTTAAAAAAAGAAAAAGAAATGATACATTTTGCTGGACAGTGCATACTTTCATAGTGATGAATTTTTGGTACTTATTGGTATTTTTTACAAGAGACACAGGGAGGTTCAGACATAAGATTGTTACGGATGTGTCCATTATTGTGCAGGGGAGGAGCAGGAGGGTTCAGACACAAAAGTAGACCCTTGATATGGATGTGTCCATTATTGTGCAGGGGAGGAGCAGGAGAGTTCAGACACAAAGTATACCCTTGGTATGGATGTGTCCATTATTGTGCAGGGGAGGAGCAGGAGAGTTCAGACACAAAAGTAGACCCTTGATATGGATGTGTCCATTATTGTGCAGGGGA
>JAUZNI010422896.1:0-10757 GCA_034780235.1 Concholepas concholepas | reverse complement strand
ATATAAAGGGGCACTACCTCTCTCGCAGTACTGCTGGAACCAGATGACCACATCCATGAGGGAGGTGGAGTGATGGTCCCTGGATATGTTGCAGATTTTCATGGCGTCATCCGCACACCTCAGGAAGGATTCGATGCCACTGTCAACCCCACAAAGCATCCAGTCTGTTAGTCATCATTTCCATAAAATATTGGATAAATTCCGTCATTCAATGTGCAGATTATAAACTAGGAAATAGTTATGTATATGTACCCCCCAAAAAAATGAAAATATAGTTACCTTGTTCCATCAAAGTCAGTATCCCCCCCTAAAATTCCTAAACATTTTTCTTCCCTAACGCAAGGTAACACATTCACACACAAAAAACGGGTAAAAACATAAAGAGATCAAGTGAACTGATATTGAGATGGACACAAAACAACAACAACAACAACAAGCAAGAGAGGAAATGCTGCTGATGCAAAATGCAAATGGTTTCCAGTTTTTTTTTATTTGTTTTGTTTGTTGGGTTGGGTTTTATGTTTTGTTTTTTGTCTGTTTGGTTGTTTGTTTGACTTTTTTTGTGGGGGGTGGGGTGGGGTGGGGGGCATCCTTGGCATGACCTACGAGGTTCACCAATGGTAAGATTTTGCGTATGCAAATTGTTTTTACCCACTACCAAGGTAAATGCATTTTGACTTTGGGGATGGTGTCTAAAAACAACACAAGTGTGCATGTGTTTGAAAAATGTTGTCATCTGTTTCTTCTGGCATAAAATGGCCTACCCTTCTGAAAGGCTGAGCAGGTTTTTAAAGTTTGCACAAGATATTTTGCGGGTGTTCGCACATGCGGCCTCAGTTTATCGTGTCATCCAAAGGACTTTTGGGGGAGTGGAGTCAGCACTGATGTTAACTCCAGGGTAAAATTCCCTAAAACGGGAGCCTCCATGTTGGCTTGATCCCGGGCCATCGGATCAGGAGTACAATGCTCTAGGCACTAGGCTATCCTCTTCCCGGTTGTTGGTTTGATTCCCTTATGGGGCTTGATTTTCTCCCCATCCACCAGACCATAAGTGGCGGTGGTCTACACCTGTGGATGTCACCCATTACCCTTTGTATGTAGCGTGAAAGGACCGCAGCCTAGGACTCTGGGTTAATCCTTTTACTCCCAACTGTGGATATAGCTGCAGTTCAAGGGTCATCACATAATTAACATCCTTGCTGGTCACATGACTGTGTTCACTGCTTTGCAAACAGCAAGTGCCTTCCAGCAAGTTTCAATCAACTTTTCAGCAAGTTTTGGGTCAATTTTGATGCATTCATTTGCATTTTGTAAAAGCAAGAAATTGTCAAGCATACTTAGAATAACTGCCAGAAGATTTACTATTGAAGAAGTAGTGAGAGTTCTGTTTGAAGTGTTGCATAATGGTGAAAAAAATTAGTAGATAATTGAACTTGGTTTTATGTAAATTTACATTAGCACATATATCAAAACCATTTTCATGCATAAAATGAACAGAAATAATTTATTTTTGTGTTTAGAAAAAATATTTTGTGTATTGACTTTTTCCATAGGGGTCACTTGCTATAGGGTAACCAACCATCTCCTAACCCTTCCCTATGTAGCACCCACAACTGGGTTACAGAAGCACACAAATGTACACAGTGCATGTGTACAGGGAAAGAGGGGTTCTCTCCCTTAATGTAGGGATAGTGTGAAAATAGTATGAAGGTGACAAAGCACAGACAGAGACTCAGAGTTCAGAATAAAGGCAGCCTTACATGGACAGACAGAAAGAAAGAAACTCACTTGCAGAATAAAGGCAGCTATACATGGACAGACAGAAAGAAAGAAACTCACTCGCAGAGCTGGTCAGTGGGCATGGTCTCGGCACTGAGGTCAGGCATGGACGTCTGCTTGTACTCTGCATGGCACTCCAGCAGCTCTGGACAGGCACTCTCTGCCAAATACACACAACAATTCCACATGAAGAAAGAAAATGTTAGTATGCCTTATTATTGTGTAATCTTCATTCATATGGCGGTAGAACAGCCTGGTGGTTATAGTGTTGGATTTATGACTTGATGATTATCTGCTGCTGCTGAGATAGATGTCTGTTCGAGGGGATTTTTGTTTGTTTGTTTGTTTCTCCGCTAGAGCTGCAAGGTTTAACAAATGGTGAGATTTTGTGTATGTGATTGTTTTAGCCTGCCACTGAAGTAGCTGCATTTCAACTATGGGAATGTATAAAGGCATTTGTCACCTGGAGTTAATAGTAGATTTGACTCCACTCCCCGTGCAAATTATTCAGATTAGATAATCAAATTAGATCCTGCACGCAATCACACACACAATATCTTGAGCACCCGCTAATAGGCTATCTGTCTTCTGTGGAAGACAAAGCCACCAGTGGCTGATAAATATGGATGACATGAACTTTCTTCATGTTCAACATGCGTGAGACACCCTGCGTGACTTTTCTGGGAGTTAAAGAAGAAGTCAAGTCATTTTGGCTACTACTTAGTTTGACTTCCATTCTGCATCATCTGTTTTAACTTCTGTCTTTGCTGCACTGTACTGGCAATCACTGTAAGTGTCTATTTTGGCTCTGTATACCGCATTGTCGATTATGGTTTCATTATCATATTCTGGCTGTTGTTCTGCCTGGTCTAATGAACAACTATCTACATTGTGACAGTTTTTCATTGTTTTTGAAAACTTTTCAGCTATGTTCTCTATCTTGGCTACTTATCTGCATAATCTTTTTCACCAAAAATATTTGTATGTCACCAATTATTGTCACTATTTTACAATGTCAATTTTGGCTATCATTCATTCCACAGCATCTATTTTGATCATTATTAAGCATTGTTTACTTTGGCTATGATATTTTGCATGTATATTTTGGTTACCATACTGCAATGTGTATCTTGGTGACTTCTCTGCATTTTTACAATACAGTCTTGTGTACAAATACGCTATTACCTACTCCAGCTGTGTAACACCTCTCACAAAGCCAGTCAGTTTTAGTGTATGTATCATTAGACAAAGAAATGACTAATCACCAAACAATGTTTTGCACCAATAGAAAATTTGTAAGGATTTAACCTTAATGGGCAACTGACTAATTCAATGGCAGATCGATGAAACATAACATGAATATTCCACATGCCAAGGCATCATCTTAACCTTTTCCCTGCGGGTTGCCCGCTATTGGGTAACCAACCATCTCCTAACCCTTCCCTACACAGCACCCACCACTGGGCTACAGAAGCATACAAATGTGCACAGTGCACGTGTACAGGAAAGAGTCCTTCTCTCCCTTAACGTAGGGAAAGTGTTAACGGTAACAAGGTAAAGGCGTTCCCATAACCTATGTGGTCATTGAAGAGCGAGGTGTCAGAGACCTCAGCATCACTAGGGGCCAGCATATTGAGGGCAGCACCCATCTCCTCACCCTCACTACTTTGCCTTCCCTGTCCCTAAAGAGGGCAGGTATCCATTTACAGATGGATGAACTGGGGGACTGTACTGAAGCCAAGGCATGCAAACGGTCACCCATCCACTTGGTAACCACGCTCAATGCTGCTTAACCTTAGCTTGGGGAAAGCGAGTGCCGGTTATTAAAAATCATTTTGTTCTGAAAGTTTGTTTTTTCACAGGTTTCCTTTATCTTTTTATTATCAAGGTAGGTTTTTATTACTTGAACAGGTAGTTTAACATATGCATGCGTGTGAAGCAAGTCGCTTTGAAGAACTGCACCATACAAGAATAAAGTATTCTCTACTACAGGCAAGAAAGAGGTGATATACGAAAAGATAATTATCGTTTTTCACATGATCCGCTCTCTCACACACACACACACAAAAACAAAGCATAGTTGAAGTGGAATGAGACAACTAAAAAATTTAAATGCACATTCTTTTTTTTATTGTTCGTCATGTCAACAAAACCATTTTTAAACTTACAGCAGCACATTTAAATTTTCAACATATACCAAGGCTGGCTTTAGACCGAAGACTGACAAGATCAGGAATCACAAAACGAGATCTGAAGATGGGGGCAGTATTCCTGAAACAAGAGAGACCTAATTTTCCCAACAGACGGCAGCAGCTTTTCAAGCAGACAAAGAAACAGAATGCCATTTTCCCCCCCTTTTGATTAACAGAAGTATTAGACAAATACAGAGTTTGCAGGATTCCCCATCAAATCATAACTTAGTGATAGGCAAACCAAACTTATAAACCTCTTGAGACGTAATGAGCAAAATTCCCACTTTTTTTTTTTCTCACTGTAAGCCGACCCAACATTCTGTGATTCCTGCTCTTGCCCCACAAAATGTGTGGTCAACATTCAAAACCGCCCAAAGCTGCAGCTTTGTCCAGTCATCCTGCAAAGATGTCATCAGTGTGACAATCAGTCCATAACATTTCATCAAGAAACTGACATCAATTCCTCTTGGACAGAACGATTTAAAATACGAAGGCCGAATCTCTTTAAGGATAAATCTAATCTGATGATGTGTTTTGACATCATCTGTGTTAAATCTGATTTGACACAATTTCCTGTCATTTCCTGACCATGATCCGAGAAGACCTGTAAGTACAAATATCTTAACAAGATGCACAACATCAAACTTGTACTAATCCACCACCCCACAGTCACTTTGAATAATTTCTCTCCTGAAAGTTAAACGTTTCACATGAAATATATACACAACCTCTGTTTTAACAAATTCTTATCGAACAGTCTAGGAATGCCCTTTTTGTTTGTCATGGGGACTTCAATTGTGGCCAACAAACTAGTCATTGTATTGTGGGGAAAACATTTGGGCGCTGGGCAAAGGGTTTTAGGTAAAAAACATCTTGGGAAGAGTGCTGTTTAACAGTTCCACAATCTGATTGGTGCATCTTCTGAAGGCAGCTTTGAGCATTATGGGAACGGATCCATTACACTTCAGCTGGAAGCTGTTAATCACTTGAACAGCACATGAAGTATGAAGGTCATTTAAATTTTTTTTTTTTTTTTTTAAACCCCAAGGCCTGATTTTGAACTTCTTCTTCAGCTTTAGATTGTATGCTTTGGTGCTGATAAATAAAAGCTATAAACAAGACAAATGAATGTAGATTAATTCACAAATATATTGCTATCACTGAAGTTTAGATTCTCATAATGGTATACCGATACATATTTTGTTTTTCTTTGATCATTTCACAGAAAAAAAAATCATACGTTTTTTTCAAACTTCTGTCTGCACTTTTCTTTGAGGACCACACCCTTCCCAGGTTTCTTTCTTTATTTTTTTTTTGACTGATTAAAAAAAAAAAAAAAATTCATAAAAGCCAAATTGATGACATACAGGTCTCATAATCCACTGGACATACTAAAGCAGCTAAAGGAGGCTGGAGGAAACTAGTACAACCCCTCTCCTGACCCAGATTAGCGAAGCCAAAGCAAAATGAATGGAACATATATGATATATATATACATATGCTCCTCATGCTTCCTGACTCCAGAACATGCCTCCATGCTTTTTTTTTTTTTTAATCCCCAATGTTCTTCAATAACGCTCCTTAGGCTGTTTTAAGCAACAACAAATTCTTTGGAGATATATATAAAGCCCCTACCTACAAAACACTCAACACTGCTAACGATGTAAGTTTTCAAGCATTCTCAACAGTGACAGATTTGATCTTGTACTCCCAGTATCAGCCAGTCAATCCAACCAAGAATGGCCCCAGCTATGCCGGTGACTTTCATGACTGCTTCCTATGAAACCCAAAGTGAACAGGACTATGTCAACGGAACCATATTTATCTCAGAATGAACACTGTGCACAAGCCCTAAAAGATCCTTTTTTTCTCCCTTCATACATCCCAAGGACAGCCTTATATCGAACCACCTGCCACAAGTTTGACCAATACTGTTAAAAGAACACGTGTATAGAATTAATTCTTATATTTCATTTATTTTATTCCAATACAATAACAATAGATCACGAGAAAAAAAACAAAAACACACACAACAAAATGTAACCAAAAGTACATCTGTTTAAGAACAGCAGCAACAATAAAAATGATAACAAAAGTCTTATAGTTTTCAGCCCCAACAAAAAGTCTGATAGTTTTCAGCCCATCTAATATCACCACTCTACTCTGTTTCATGAACAGTAATGGACAATCTCCTGGGATAAAGTATAAGACACTCTTCTATGATCGGGTCTGCCTTTACTCCCATTTTCAACCTTTGCTAATTTTACTGATTGACCATGCTATTCAATTGAAAAAAAGAAAAAAGTGGCAAAGAACTTTTTGTACCTTTTCAAGAGCCACAGGCAAAATTCACCCGTGGAAGATAAGAGTTGTGCTCATTTCCACAAGACTTTAAAAATATATATTATATGTAAATTGTAGAAATCCTGAGAAGTCATCTGTGACAAAAGCCTCCACATTCTATATGTAGTACATGCCTCTTGCATATTACACTTAACTGTGTGCAATACCTGTTCAGATTTACCCATATATACACTGCACATCTTAAAAATATTCTGTAGTTTGAAATTTTCTTTCTGCCCTACGGCAAGACAGAAAACATGCGATTCACCTGCAAGTGAGAGACTTCTAGCAAGTATTCCTTCATGTTGTGTACCTTGATCTTCATTTCACAAGAGTATCCTTCACACGTCCATTCTTATTTGCATTGCTCATCTTCTTCTTTGTTGAACACTCAGACAGAAACTATTGTTGTCTGTCATATGAGTGAAAATGCGCTGCGCTGCCATTAAGCGCCTGACAACTCATCCTTTTTAAAGAGGATTTTTCTTTTTATTATACAAGATTATTTTAAATTACAAAAAAAAGCTGACTTATCCTTCTTTAGAAAAGGGCCAACTTCAAGCTGGTTACACTGATGCTAATGTATTAGCATGATAAATAGGTTTCTTGGGTAACACATTGTAATAACTGTTACTCCATGGACCTGGGTTTATTATAAAAAAAAACCCCTAACATCCAGATCTGTTACCACCACATGTGAATCTATAGAGAAAAGTTGACACTGACTTGATATTGTCTAGATGGGTACCTAACCTCAACCCTATTGACCCACAAGGACTCTGAATATTTCTTACATATTTAACATTTTTGCCCCTGTCCCCAATTCCCCAAGGCGATCAACAATGGAAGCCACAGGATAAGTCATGACTTATTACTTCTCTTTCGCAATGCCTCAATGCCATTAAACAAAGCAGGGTACAGTACCTTTATCTTACTGATTAGATGAGGAGTCAAACACCACACTGACATAATTTAGCCTAAATATGAGAAGAAACCTTTTGATTTTCCAAATCCCACACCCACCCCCCTTCTGGCCTCTCCTCTTGGACTTCTTCAAGATCATCCTAAATCATTATTAATTTCAAGAAATGTTACTTCAGCAGGTCACTAATAATCAGCCTTATAGACAGACATCTAATGCTGCTGTAGAATGTATCTGCCCTAATATATGAGAAATCTATGTACACATCGAAACTCAGCAGATTTTCTCAACATCTTGGGCATTAAGACTTTTAATATTTGTCTTCCACAAGAACAAGGATAAGACACACACCAAAACAAAAGATGAACCACACATGCACCCACAAAAAAAAAAAAAAAAAGACCACAAAACAGCCCGCCACTTTAGGGCCAGCCAAAGCCCCACCCCTCTGAACCAAAGCAACTGTCAATCTCCATCCAGGCAGACATATAGCAAATGAGTTATTTTTAGGTAAAAAAAAAAAAAAAGGTTTGGAATAGTTGCTTTGAACGATTGCTAAGCCTGAATACGATATGATCATTCTTGTAATGTAATTCTCAAAGAGAAAGAGGAAAAACCCTGGTACATAGTGTCAAAGGGTGAGTAGTATTGTCACTCTTACTGAACCTTCTTCAGGTGACAACAGCTACATCACTGTCCTCCACAGCAAGACAACCCATCTTTCAACAGGGCCCAGTTTGTCAAGCAAAAGACTGGGCTCTGAAAATATGGGCTGCTACCACAATGGATTGATTCCCTTTTTTTAAGTCACAAATTCTTGAACCTGTTCATTGTCAAAGTGCTGGCTGAGGCCACTGCCCACTGAACAGTGAACACATCCCTGCTGTACACTTGGCGAGCAGCTGCCTCTCTGTTGCATCATGTCCTCCTTGGGGTAGGGTTGAATCGGTTGGCTTGTTGTGTGAATGGTTCAGCAGACACATACAGCGGGAAAAGGAACAACTCCTGTCCCCAGCAGTGCTTGGTCTGTGCCTCACCCATGGGCTTATAACAGAAAGACATGTCACGTTTCTGCCAGAAGCCTCCTCTGTCTGTGCTCCTCTCGAACCTAGGATGCTGCTGCTGTGGTCTGGTTTTGATTCTGGTTCTGCTGAAAGGGGAAATATAGAAGACAGAATGTCATTTTGTGATTTCCAAAAAAATCAGTATGTGCACATTTCTTTCTTTTTCTTCTTTTGCTTACTAATGTAACACTGTTCATTTCTATTCTGTCCTACCCTGATTTAAGCTTAATAATGCACTCCTTTATTTCTTGCTTATTTGATTATCGAACAGACATACTCGTTTTCCATAATCATGACTTGAGTCCACAAGATGAAATTCAACTTTCGAAGAGCTCTGCCACAGATATTTTTTCCCAACACCATTTTTCCAGAACTGTAGAAAAATGCCTGCATTTGTTTTTCTTACAATCTAACACAGATACTTGAAATTAACATTTTTAGAAAAAGAGAAGGAACAACCAAATCTATATCTGAAAAAGAAAAATTAATCATGAATGAATACAGCTGATTTACTTTTAGCAATGTCTTCGTTATTTGCAGCAACTACTCATCAAATACACTCCAACTGATTTTACTTCTTCATACCACAACATACAGGCTTTGCTGACCTTTAGTTCTAACAGATCCTAATGTCTAAACTGTTACAACATATTAGATCAGTACATTCAGGTACGTAAATTTTCCACATCAATACAACTATGGTGAACACAATGTACTCTTTTCTTCTTTTGTGCTGTTAGGTCTATTTACCTGCACCAGTTTACCATTCATAAAAGAACACTATCTTTAATTACTTTATCACTGTACGCTCACTAATCCATAACAACATTTGATCACATCCTAAGGACTTGACCACAACCATTTCCCATGTTATTTCGGTATCCCAAACACACCTATGCAAAAGAATCAACAACCATTTCCCATGTTATTTCGGTATCCCAAACACACCTAAGCAAAAGAATCAACAACCATTTCCCATGTTATTTCGGTATCCCAAACAACCACCAGAGACCACATGCAGGTAAAGAAATCAGACAGAAACAGAAGCCAGGATAAAGAATAGAATGCTGTCCCCCAGCAGTGACCTCAACTTACCCGATTGGCCGGTGCCCTCCTGTTGTCATAGCCTCTGCGGTCATGGTAACGTCTGTCATCGTATCGGTCATCGTTATAGCGCCGGTCATCCCCGTAGCCTCCACGACCTCCTCTTCCCCCACGACCCCCTGTATCACACATTCCAAATAGTTGTGTTAATCACTATTGTTAACCACTTATCAAGGACACAACTTGCTTACATATACATGCGTGTATGTGCATGTGTGTGTGTACACACGCACGAAAAACACACAAAGTCTTCAGGAAACCTCCTACAATATATCCAGGCTGACAAAATACAGGTCCACACAGCGACTGGGTACCCTCTGTTACAAATGTCTCCACAAAACAGCACTCTCCTACGTCTGTGAACGTCTTCACATTACACTCCTTCTCATTCCCTCCGTCCTGCTGCAGATACCCTGTGCTTACGAACACCTAGATTCAACCAATCCACAGTTGGCCATCGCTCTTTCTCTGTTTCTGGTCCAGCAATCTGGAATGACCTCCCTCTCTCCCTTCACCAAAAACCTACTTATACGACTTTTAAATTCAGCCTCAAGACATATCTATTTCAAACCTAGGATCTTCCCCTCCTGTTTCATCTCAACAGCCCAAATTCCCATCACCCTGCCAAAGTGCATAGCCATAAAGTCTGGCCTCTGGTTGTGTGTGCGTGTACGTGTGTGTGTGAGTGTGTGTGTACATATGCATTTGTTAAAATTAATTGTTATTGGTTGCATGTGTAAGAATAGGTTGAATGCAAGCGCTTTGATTTGTTGGGTTTTTTTTCAAGATACTGCGCAATATAAATTCCATTTATTATTAAGTTCAACTCTGGTCTACACAGAACTTGGATTCAATAAGGGGCAAAGGAGAGTTGCAGCAATTTTGCAAATCTTCAAACCTTACAGTTTCTTTTTGGGATGTTCTATCTTTCCTCAGATCCACCTTTATAGATGTATGCCCTCCTCAAAACTGTCAGGTTTATGTAATTTTATCCCATGAATCATAGTACCTTACTAACTATTTCAGTTTCGCTATTTTTCAAAGAGAATATTCTGATTGGAATATTCACCGTACATGAAAGATTATCTGGTAAGTCATAAAAAGAAAGAGATTTAACAACAACAAAAAATGTAATGGTGAGAAGGGAAACTAAAGCTGAGGGTAAAATTTGAGTCTTCTGAAATCAACTTTGCAGATGCCTAAGTACCCAAGCATAACCAAAAGAGCTGGTCGCACATGGATGTTTTTCATAGGCTGTGTTTAACTCTTAGTCTCATATAGAGAACTGACACTGTCAACTTCCTGTTCATGGAAGGTTTTGGCCAAAATGAGCTGAAAATGGGTAGGTATGTT